>CM069412.1:212081215-212340554 GCA_035609135.1 Eleutherodactylus coqui | reverse complement strand
TCTAGTATATTACACTACAGGTACTCAGTGTCTCCTCCTAGTATATACACTACAGGTATCAGTGTCCTCCTCCTAGTATATACACTAACAGGTATCAGTGTCCCTCCTAGTATATACAACTACAAGGTATCAGTGTCCCTCCTCCTAGTATATACACTACAGGTATCAGTGGTCCTCCTAGTATTATACACTACAGGTATCAGTGTGGTCCTCCTAGTATATACACTACAGGTATCAGTGTCCTCCTCCTAGTATATACACTACAGGTATCAGTGTCGCTCCTCCTAGTATATACACTACAGGTATCAGTGTCCCTCCTAGTATATACACTACAGGTATCAGTGTCCTCCTCCTAGTATATACACTACAGGTATCAGTGTCCTCCTAGTATATACACTACAGGTATCAGTGTGGTCCTCTAGTATATACACTACAGGTATCAGTGTCCTCCTCCTAGTATATACACTACAGGTATCAGTGGTCCCTCCTAGTATATACACTACAGGTATCAGTGTCCTCCTCCTAGTATATACACTACAGGTATCAGTGTGGTCCTCCTAGTATATACACTACAGAGTATCAGTGTCCTCCTCCTAGTATATACACTACAGGTATCAGTGTGGTCCTCCTAGTATATACACTACAGGTATCAGTGTCCTCCTAGTATATACACTACAGGTATCAGTGTCCCCCTAGTATATACACTACAGGTATCAGTGTGGTCCTTCTAGTATATACACTACAGGTATCAGTGTCCTCCTCCTAGTATATACACTACAGGTATCAGTGTCCTCCTCCTAGTATATACACTACAGGTATCAGTGTCCTCCTAGTATATACACTACAGGTATCAGTGTCCTCCTCCTAGTATATACACTACAGCTATCAGTGTCCTCCTCCTAGTATATACACTACAGGTATCAGTGTGGTCCTCCTAGTATATACACTACAGGTATCAGTGTCCTCCTCCTAGTATATACACTACAGGTATCAGTGTCCCCCTAGTATATACACTACAGGTATCAGTGTGGCCCTCCTAGTATATACACTACAGGTATCAGTGTGGTCCTTCTAGTATATACACTACAGGTATCAGTGTCCTCCTCCTAGTATATACACTACAGGTATCAGTGTCCTCCTCCTAGTATATACACTACAGGTATCAGTGTGGTCCTCCTACTATATACACTACAGGTATCAGTGTCCTCCTCCTAGTATATACACTACAGGTATCAGTGTGGTCCTTCTAGTATATACAGTACAGGTATCAGTGTGGTCCTCCTAGTATATACACTACAGGTATCAGGGTCCTCCTAGTATATACACTACAGGTATCAGTGTGGTCCTCCTAGTATATACACTACAGGTATCAGTGTCCTCCTAGTATATACACTACAGGTATCAGTGTGGTCCTCCTAGTATATACACTACAGGTATCAGTGTGGTCCTCCTAGTATATACACTACAGGTATCAGTGTGGTCCTCCTAGTATATACACTACAGGTATCAGTGTCCTCCTCCTAGTATATACACTACAGGTATCAGTGTCCTCCTCCTAGTATACACTACAGGTATCAGTGTCCTCCTCCTAGTATATACACTACAGGTATCAGTGTGGTCCTCCTAGTATATACACTACAGGTATCAGTGTCCTCCTAGTATATACACTACAGGTATCAGTGTCCCTCTAGTATATACACTACAGGTATCAGTGTCCTCCTCCTAGTATATACACTACAGGTATCAGTGTGGTCCTCCTAGTATATACACTACAGGTATCAGTGTCCTCCTCCTAGTATATACACTACAGGTATCAGTGTCCTCCTCCTAGTATATACACTACAGGTATCAGTGTCCTCCTAGTATATACACTACAGGTATCAGTGTCCTCCTCCTAGTATATACACTACAGGTATCAGTGTCCTCCTAGTATATACACTACAGGTATCAGTGTGGTCCTCCTAGTATATACACTACAGGTATCAGTGTCCTCCTCCTAGTATATACACTACAGGTATCAGTGTGGTCCTCCTAGTATATACACAACAGGTATCAGTGTCCCTCCTCCTAGTATATACACTACAGGTATCAGTGTCCTCCTCCTAGTATATACACTACAGGTATCAGTGCCCTCCTAGTATATACACTACAGGTATCAGTGTCCTCCTAGTATATACACTACACGTATCAGTGTCCTCCTCCTAGTATATACACTACAGGTATCAGTGTCCTCCTCCTAGTATATACACTACAGGTATCAGTGTCCTCCTCCTAGTATATACACTACAGGTATCAGTGTGTTCCTAGTATATACACTACAGGTATCAGTGTGTCCTCCTAGTATATACACTACAGGTATCAGTGTGGTCATCCTAGTATATACACTACAGGTATCAGTGTCCTCCTAGTATATACACTAACAGGTATCATTGTGGTCCTCCTAGTATATACACTACAGGTATCAGTGTCCTCCTCCTAGTATATACACTACAGGTATCAGTGTCCTCCTCCTAGTATATACACTACAGGTATCAGTGTCCTCCTCCTAGTTAATACACTACAGGTATCAGTGTCCTCCTCCTAGTATATACACTACAGGTATCAGTGTCCTCCTCCTAGTATATACACTACAGGTATCAGTGTCGGTCCTCCTAGTATATACACTACAGGTATCAGTGTGGTCCTCCTAGTATGTACACTACAGGTATCAGTGTGGTCCTCCTAGTATATACACTACAGGTATCAGTGTGGTCCTCCTAGTATATACACTACAGGTATCAGTGTCCTCCTCCTAGTATATACACTACAGGTATCAGTGTCCTCCTCCTAGTATATACACTACAGGTATCAGTGTCCTCCCTAGTATATACACTACAGGTATCAGTGTCCTCCTCCTAGTATATACACTACAGGTATCAGTGTGGTCCTCCTAGTATATACACTACAGGTATCAGTGTCCTCCTAGTATATACACTACAGGTATCAGTGTGGTCCTCCTAGTATATACACTACAGGTATCAGTGTCCTCCTCCTAGTATATACACTACAGGTATCAGTGTGGTCCTCCTAGTATATACACTACAGGTATCAGTGTCCTCCTCCTAGTATATACACTACAGGTATCAGTGGGTCCTCCTAGTATACTACACTACAGGTATCAGTGTCCTCCTCCTAGTATATACACTACAGGTATCAGTGTCCTCCTCCTAGTATATACACTACAGGTATCAGTGTCCTCCTCCTAGTATATACACTACAGGTATCAGTGTCCTCCTAGTATATACACTACAGGTATCAGTGTGGTCCCCCCTAGTATATACACTACAGGTATCAGTGTGGTCCTCCTAGTATATACACTACAGGTATCAGTGTCCTCCTAGTATATACACTACAGGTATCAGTGTCCTCCTAGTATATACACTACAGGTATCAGTGTCCCTCCTAGTATATACACTACAGGTATCAGTGTGGTCCTCCTAGTATATACAGTACAGGTATCAGTGTCTCCTCCTAGTATATACAGTACAGGTATCAGTGTCCTCCTCCTAGTGTATACACTACAGGTATCAGTGTGGTCCTCCTAGTATATACACTACAGGTATCAGTGTCCTCCTCCTAGTATATACACTACAGGTATCAGTGTCCTCCTCCTAGTATATACACTACAGGTATCAGTGTGGTCCTCCTAGTATATACACTACAGGTATCAGTGTCCTCCTCTAGTATATACACTACAGGTATCAGTGTCCTCCTCCTAGTATATACACTACAGGTATCAGTGTCCTCCTCCTAGTATATACACTACAGGTATCAGTGTCCTCCTCCTAGTATATACACTACAGGTATCAGTGTCCTCCTAGTATATACACTACAGGTATCAGTGTCCTCCTCCTAGTATATACACTACAGGTATCAGTGTGGTCCTCCTTAGTATATACACTACAGGTATCAGTGTGGTCCTCCTAGTATATACACTACAGGTATCAGTGTCCTCCTCCTAGTATATACACTACAGGTATCAGTGTCCTCCTCCTAGTATATACACTACAGGTATCAGTGTCCTCCTAGTATATACCACTACAGGTATCAGTGTCCTCCTCCTAGTATATACACTACAGGTATCAGTGGTCCTCCTAGTATATACACTACAGGTATCAGTGTGGTCCTCCTAGTATATACACTACAGGTATCAGTGTCCTCCTCCTAGTATATACACTACAGGTATCAGTGTCCTCCTCCTAGTATATACACTACAGGTATCAGTGTCCTCCTCCTAGTATATACACTACAGGTATCAGTGTCCTCCTAGTATATACACTACAGGTATCAGTGTCCTCCTCCTAGTATATACACTACAGGTATCAGTGTGGTCCTCCTAGTATATACACTACAGGTATCAGTGTGGTCCTCCTAGTATATACACTACAGGTATCAGTGTGGTCCTCCTAGTATATACACTACAGGTATCAGTGTGGTCCTCCTAGTATATACACTACAGGTATCAGTGTGCCTCCTCCTAGTATATACACTACAGGTATCAGTGTCCTCCTCCTAGTATATACACTACAGGTATCAGTGTGGTCCTCCTAGTATATACACTACAGGTATCAGTGTGGTCCTCCTAGTATATACACTACAGGTATCAGTGTGGTCCTCCTAGTATATACACTACAGGTATCAGTGTCCTCCTAGTATATACACTACAGGTATCAGTGTCCCTCTCCTAGTATATACACTACAGGTATCAGTGTCCTCCTAGTATATACACTACAGGTATCAGTGTGGTCCTCCTAGTATATACACTACAGGTATCAGTGTCCTCCTCCTAGTATATACACTACAGGTATCAGTGTGTCCTCCTAGTATATACACTACAGGTATCAGTGTCCTCCTCCTAGTATATACACTACAGCTATCAGTGTCCTCCTCCTAGTATATACACTACAGGTATCAGTGTGTCCTCCTAGTATATACACTACAGGTATCAGTGTCCTCCTCCTAGTATATACACTACAGGTATCAGTGTCCCCCCTAGTATATACACTACAGGTATCAGTGTGGTCCTTCTAGTATATACACTACAGGTATCAGTGTCCTCCTCCTAGTATATACACTACAGGTATCAGTGTCCTCCTAGTATATACACTACAGGTATCAGTGTGGTCCTCCTAGTATATACACAACAGGTATCAGTGTCCTCCTCCTAGTATATACACTACAGGTATCAGTGTGGTCCTCCTAGTATATACACTACAGGTATCAGTGTCCTCCTAGTATATACACTACAGGTATCAGTGTCCTCCTAGTATATACACTACAGGTATCAGTGTCCTCCTCCTAGTATATACACTACAGGTATCAGTGTGGTCCTCCTAGTATATACACTACAGGTATCAGTGCCCTCCTAGTATATACACTACAGGTATCAGTGTCCTCCTAGTATATACACTACAGGTATCAGTGTCCTCCTCCTAGTATATACACTACAGGTATCAGTGTGGTCCTCCTAGTATATACACTACAGGTATCAGTGTCCTCCTAGTATATACACTACAGGTATCAGTGTCCTCCTCCTAGTATATACACTACAGGTATCAGTGTGGTCCTCCTAGTATATCACTACAGGTATCAGTGTCCCCCTAGTATATACACTACAGGTATCAGTGTGGTCCTTCTAGTATATACACTACAGGTATCAGTGTCCTCCTCCTAGTATATACACTACAGGTATCAGTGTCCTCCTCCTAGTATATACACTACAGGTATCAGTGTGGTCCTCCTAGTATATACACTACAGGTATCAGTGTCCCCCTAGTATATACACTACAGGTATCAGTGTGGTCCTCCTAGTATATACACTACAGGTATCAGTGTCCTCCTCCTAGTATATACACTACAGGTATCAGTGTCCTCCTCCTAGTATATACACTACAGGTATCAGTGTCCTCCTCCTAGTATATACACTACAGGTATCAGTGTCCTCCTAGTATATACACTACAGGTATCAGTGTCCTCCTAGTATATATACTACAGGTATCAGTGTGGTCCTCCTAGTATATACACTACAGGTATCAGTGTGGTCCTCCTAGTATATACACTACAGGTATCAGTGTCCTCCTAGTATATACACTACAGGTATCAGTGTCCTCCTAGTATATACACTACAGGTATCAGTGTCCTCCTCCTAGTATATACACTACAGGTATCAGTGTGTTCCTAGTATATACACTACAGGTATCAGTGTGGTCCTCCTAGTATATACACTACAGGTATCAGTGTGGTCCTCCTAGTATGTACACTACAGGTATCAGTGTGGTCCTCCTAGTATATACACAACAGGTATCAGTGTCCCTCCTCCTAGTATATACACTACAGCTATCAGTGTCCTCCTCCTAGTATATACACTACAGGTATCAGTGCCCTCCTAGTATATACACTACAGGTATCAGTGTCCTCCTAGTATATACACTACAGGTATCAGTGTCCTCCTCCTAGTATATACACTACAGGTATCAGTGTGGTCCTCCTAGTATATACACTACAGGTATCAGTGTGGTCCTCCTAGTATATACACTACAGGTATCAGTGTCCTCCTCCTAGTATATACACTACAGGTATCAGTGTCCTCCTCCTAGTATATACACTACAGGTATCAGTGTCCTCCTCCTAGTATATACACTACAGGTATCAGTGTGTTCCTAGTATATACACTACAGGTATCAGTGTGGTCCTCCTAGTATATACACTACAGGTATCAGTGTGGTCCTCCTAGTATATACACTACAGGTATCAGTGTCCTCCTCCTAGTATATTACACTACAGGTATCAGTGTGGTCCTCCTAGTATATACACTACAGGAATCAGTGTGGTCCTCCTAGTATTATACACTACAGGTATCAGTGTCCTCCTCCTAGTATATACACTACAGGTATCAGTGTGGTCCTCCTAGTATATACACTACAGGTATCAGTGTCCCCCTCCTAGTATATACACTACAGGTATCAGTGTGGTCCTCCTAGTATATACACTACAGGTATCAGTGTGGTCCTCCTAGTATATACACTACAGGTATCAGTGTCCTCCTAGTATATACACTACAGGTATCAGTGTCCTCCTCCTAGTATATACACTACAGGTATCAGTGTGGTCCTCCTAGTATATACACTACAGGTATCAGTGTCCTCCTCCTAGTATATACACTACAGGTATCAGTGTGGTCCTCCTAGTATATACACTACAGGTATCCGTGTCCTCCTCCTAGTATATACACTACAGGTATCAGTGTCATCCTCCTAGTATATACACTACAGGTATCAGTGTCCTCCTCCTAGTATATACACTACAGGTATCAGTGTGGTCCTCCTAGTATATACACTACAGGTATCAGTGTCCTCCTCCTAGTATATACACTACAGGTATCAGTGTGGTCCTCCTAGTATATACACTACAGGTATCAGTGTGGTCCTCCTAGTATATACACTACAGGTATCAGTGTCCTCCTCCTAGTATATACACTACAGGTATCAGTGTCCTCCTCCTAGTTATATACACTACAGGTATCAGTGTCCTCCTCCTAGTATATACACTACAGGTATCAGTGTCCCCCTCCTAGTATATACACTACAGGTATCAGTGTCCTCCTCCTAGTATATACACTACAGGTATCAGTGTCCTCCTCCTAGTATATACACTACAGGTATCAGTGTCCTCCTCCTAGTATATACACTACAGGTATCAGTGTGGTCCTCCTAGTATATACACTACAGGTATCAGTGTCCTCCTAGTATATACACTACAGGTATCAGTGTCCTCCTAGTATATACACTACAGGTATCAGTGTCCTCCCCTAGTATATACACTACAGGTATCAGTGTGGTCCTCCTAGTATATACACTACAGGTATCAGTGTGGTCCTCCTAGTATATACACTACAGGTATCAGTGTCCTCCTAGTATATACACTACAGGTATCAGTGTCCTCCTAGTATATACACTACAGGTATCAGTGTCCTCCTCCTAGTATATACACTACAGGTATCAGTGTGGTCCTCCTAGTATATACACTACAGGTATCAGTGTCCTCCTAGTATATACACTACAGGTATCAGTGTCCTCCTCCTAGTATATACACTACAGGTATCAGTGTCCTCCTCCTAGTATATACACTACAGGTATCAGTGTGGTCCTCCTAGTATATACACTACAGGTATCAGTGTCCTCCTAGTATATACACTACAGGTATCAGTGTCCTCCTAGTATATACACTACAGGTATCAGTGTGGTCCTCCTAGTATATACACTACAGGTATCAGTGTCCTCCTCCTAGTATATACACTACAGCTATCAGTGTACTCCTAGTATATACACTACAGGTATCAGTGTCCTCCTCCTAGTATATACACTACAGGTATCAGTGTCCTCCTCCTAGTATATACACTACAGGTATCAGTGTGGTCCTCCTAGTATATACACTACAGGTATCAGTGTGGTCCTCCTAGTATATACACTACAGGTATCAGTGTCCTCCTCCTAGTATATACACTACAGGTATCAGTGTGGTCCTCCTAGTATATACACTACAGGTATCAGTGTGGTCCTCCTAGTATATACACTACAGGTATCAGTGTGGTCCTCCTAGTATATACACTACAGGTATCAGTGTCCTCCTCCTAGTATATACACTACAGGTATCAGTGTGGTCCTCCTAGTATATACACTACAGGTATCAGTGTCCCTCCTAGTATATACACTACAGGTATCAGTGTCCTCCTCCTAGTATATACACTACAGGTATCAGGTGGTCCTCCTAGTATATACACTACAGGTATCAGTGTCCTCCTCCTAGTATATACACTACAGGTATCAGTGTCCTCCTAGTATATACACTACAGGTATCAGTGTGGTCCCCCTAGTATATACACTACAGGTATCAGTGTGGTCCTCCTAGTATATACACTACAGGTATCAGTGTCCTCCTAGTATATACACTACAGGTATCAGTGTCCTCCTAGTATATACACTACAGGTATCAGTGTCCTCCTAGTATATACACTACAGGTATCAGTGTGGTCCTCCTAGTATATACAGTACAGGTATCAGTGTCCTCCTCCTAGTATATACAGTACAGGTATCAGTGTCCTCCTCCTAGTATATACACTACAGGTATCAGTGTGGTCCTCCTAGTATATACACTACAGGTATCAGTGTCCTCCTCCTAGTATATACACTACAGGTATCAGTGTCCTCCTCCTAGTATATACACTACAGGTATCAGTGTGGTCCTCCTAGTATATACACTACAGGTATCAGTGTCCTCCTCCTAGTATATACACTACAGGTATCAGTGTCCTCCTCCTAGTATATACACTACAGGTATCAGTGTCCTCCTCCTAGTATATACACTACAGGTATCAGTGTCCTCCTCCTAGTATATACACTACAGGTATCAGTGTCCTCCTCCTAGTATATACACTACAGGTATCAGTGTCCCTCCTCCTAGTATATACACTACAGGTATCAGTGTCCTCCTCCTAGTATATACACTACAGGTATCAGTGTGGTCCTCCTAGTATATACACTACAGGTATCAGTGTGGTCCTCCTAGTATATACACTACAGGTATCAGTGTCCTCCTAGTATATACACTACAGGTATCAGTGTCCCTCCTCCTAGTATATACACTACAGGTATCAGTGTCCTCCTCCTAGTATATACACTACAGGTATCAGTGTCCCCCTCCTAGTATATACACTACAGGTATCAGTGTCCTCTAGTATATACACTACAGGTATCAGTGTCCCTCCTCCTAGTATATACACTACAGCTATCAGTGTCCTCCTCCTAGTATATACACTACAGGTATCAGTGTGGTCCTCCTAGTATATACACTACAGGTATCAGTGTCCTCCTCCTAGTATATACACTACAGGTATCAGTGTCCCCTAGTATATACACTACAGGTATCAGTGTGGTCCTTCTAGTATATACACTACAGGTATCAGTGTCCTCCTCCTAGTATATACACTACAGGTATCAGTGTCCTCCTCCTAGTATATACACTACAGGTATCAGTGTCCTCCTAGTATATACACTACAGGTATCAGTGTCCTCCTCCTAGTATATACACTACAGGTATCAGTGTCCTCCTCCTAGTATATACACTACAGGTATCAGTGTCCTCCTCCTAGTATATACACTACAGGTATCAGTGTCCTCCTCCTAGTATATACACTACAGGTATCAGTGTCCTCCTAGTATATACACTACAGGTATCAGTGCCCTCCTCCTAGTATATACACTACAGGTATCAGTGTGGTCCTCCTAGTATATACACTACAGGTATCAGTGTCCTCCTCCTAGTATATACACTACAGGTATCAGTGTCCTCCTAGTATATACACTACAGGTATCAGTGTCCCTCCTCCTAGTATATACACTACAGCTATCAGTGTCCTCCTCCTAGTATATACACTACAGGTATCAGTGCCCTCCTAGTATATACACTACAGGTATCAGTGTCCTCCTAGTATATACACTACAGGTATCAGTGTCCTCCTCCTAGTATATACACTACAGGTATCAGTGTGGTCCTCCTAGTATATACACTACAGGTATCAGTGTCCTCCTAGTATATACACTACAGGTATCAGTGTCCTCCTCCTAGTATATACACTACAGGTATCAGTGTGGTCCTCCTAGTATATACACTACAGGTATCAGTTGTCCTCCTAGTATATACACTACAGGTATCAGTGTGGTCCTCCTAGTATATACACTACAGGTATCAGTGTCCTCCTCCTAGTATATACACTACAGGTATCAGTGTCCTCCTCCTAGTATATACACTACAGGTATCAGTGTGTTCCTAGTATATACACTACAGGTATCAGTGTGGTCTCCTAGTATATACACTACAGGTATCAGTGTCCCCCTCCTAGTATATACACTACAGGTATCAGTGTGTCCTCCTAGTATATACACTACAGGTATCAGTGTCCTCCTCCTAGTATATACACTACAGGTATCAGTGTGGTCCTCCTAGTATATACACTACAGGTATCAGGTGGTCCTCCTAGTATATACACTACAGGTATCAGTGTGGTCCTCCTAGTATATACACTACAGGTATCAGTGTGGTCCTCCTAGTATATACACTACAGGTATCAGTGTGGTCCTCCTAGTATATACACTACAGGTATCAGTGTCCCTCCTCCTAGTATATACACTACAGCTATCAGTGTCCTCCTCCTAGTATATACACTACAGGTATCAGTGTCCTCCTAGTATATACACTACAGGTATCAGTGTGTTCCTAGTAATATACACTACAGGTATCAGTGTGGTCCTCCTAGTATATACACTACAGGTATCAGTGTGGTCCTCCTAGTATATACACTACAGGTATCAGTGTCCTCCTCCTAGTATATACACTACAGGTATCAGTGTCCTCCTAGTATATACACTACAGGTATCAGTGTGGTCCTCCAAGTATATACACTACAGGTATCAGTGTGGTCCTAGTATATACACTACAGGTATCAGTGTGGTCCTCCTCCTAGTATATACACTATAGGTATCAGTGTGGTCCTCCTAGTATATACACTACAGGTATCAGTGTCCTCCTAGTATATACACTACAGGTATCAGTGTGGTCCTCCTAGTATATACACTACAGGTATCAGTGTCCTCCTCCTAGTATATACACTACAGGTATCAGTGTCTCCTCCTAGTATATACCACTACAGGTATCAGTGTCCTCCTCCTAGTATATACACTACAGGTATCAGTGTGGTCCTCCTAGTATATACACTACAGTATCAGTGTCCTCCTCCTAGTATATTACACTACAGGTATCAGTGTCCTCCTCCTAGTATATACACTACAGGTATCAGTGTCCTCCTCCTAGTATATACACTGCAGGTATCAGTGTCCTCCTAGTATATACACTACAGGATCAGTGTCCCCTCCTAGTATATACACTACAGGTATCAGTGTGGGTCCTCCTAGTATATACACTACAGGTATCAGGTGTTCCTAGTATATACACTACAGGTATCAGTGTGGTCCTCCTAGTATATACACTACAGGTATCAGTGTGGTCCTCCTAGTATATACACTACAGGTATCAGTGTGGTCCTCCTAGTATATACACTACAGGTATCAGTGTCCTCCTAGTATATACACTACAGGTATCAGTGTCCTCCTCCTAGTATATACACTACAGGTATCAGTGTCCTCCTCCTAGTATATACACTACAGGTATCAGTGTGGTCCTCCTAGTATATACACTACAGGTATCAGTGTCCTCCTAGTATATACACTACAGGTATCAGTGTCCTCCTAGTATATACACTACAGGTATCAGTGTGGTCCTCCTAGTATATACACTACAGGTATCAGTGTCCTCCTAGTATATACACTACAGGTATCAGTGTCCTCCTCCTAGTATATACACTACAGGTATCAGTGTCCTCCTAGTATATACACTACAGGTATCAGTGTCCTCCTAGTATATACACTACAGGTATCAGTGTCCTCCTCCTAGTATATACACTACAGGTATCAGTGTCCTCCTCCTAGTATATACACTACAGGTATCAGTGTCCTCCTAGTATATACACTACAGGTATCAGTGTCCTCCTCCTAGTATATACACTACAGGTATCAGTGTGGTCCTCCTAGTATATACACTACAGGTATCAGTGTCCTCCTCCTAGTATATACACTACAGGTATCAGTGTCCTCCTCCTAGTATATACACTACAGGTATCAGTGTCCTCCTAGTATATACACTACAGGTATCAGTGTCCTCCTAGTATATACACTACAGGTATCAGTGTGGTCCTAGTATATACACTACAGGTATCAGTGTGGTCCTCCTAGTATATACACTACAGTTATCAGTGTCCTCCTCCTAGTATATACACTACAGGTATCAGTGTGGTCCTCCTAGTATATACACTACAGGTATCAGTGTGGTCCTCCTAGTATATACACTACAGGTATCAGTGTGGTCCTCCTAGTATATACACTACAGGTATCAGTGTCCTCCTCCTAGTATATACACTACAGGTATCAGTATGGTCCTTCTAGTATATACACTACAGGTATCAGTGTCCTCCTCCTAGTATATACACTACAGGTATCAGTGTGGTCCTCCTAGTATATACACTACAGGTATCAGTGTCCTCCTCCTTGTATATACACTACAGGTATCAGTGCCCTCCTAGTATATACACTACAGGTATCAGTGTCCTCCTCCTAGTATATACACTACAGGTATCAGTGTCCTCCTCCTAGTATATACACTACAGGTATCAGTGTCCTCCTAGTATATACACTACAGGTATCAGTGTCCTCCTCCTAGTATATACACTACAGGTATCAGTGTCCCCCTCCTAGTATATACACTACAGGTATCAGTGTCCTCCTCCTAGTATATACACTACAGGTATCAGTGTGGTCCTCCTAGTATATACACTACAGGTATCAGTGTGGTCCTCCTAGTATATACACTACAGGTATCAGTGTCCTCCTCCTAGTATATACACTACAGGTATCAGTGTGGTCCTCCTAGTATATACACTACAGGTATCAGTGTCCTCCTAGTATATACACTACAGGTATCAGTGTGGTCCTCCTAGTATATACACTACAGGTATCAGTGTCCTCCTCCTAGTATATACACTACAGGTATCAGTGTGGTCCTCCTAGTATATACACTACAGGTATCAGTGTCCTCCTCCTAGTATATACACTACAGGTATCAGTGTGGTCCTCCTAGTATATACACTACAGGTATCAGTGTGGTCCTCCTAGTATATACACTACAGGTATCAGTGTGGTCCTCCTAGTATATACACTACAGGTATCAGTGTCCTCCTAGTATATACACTACAGGTATCAGTGTGGTCCTCCTAGTATATACACTACAGGTATCAGTGTGGTCCTCCTAGTATATACACTACAGGTATCAGTGTCCTCCTCCTAGTATATACACTACAGGTATCAGTGTCCTCCTCCTAGTATATACACTACAGGTATCAGTGTCCTCCTCCTAGTATATACACTACAGGTATCAGTGTCCTCCTCCTAGTATATACACTACAGGTATCAGTGTCCTCCTAGTATATATACTACAGGTATCAGTGTCCTCCTCCTAGTATATACACTACAGGTATCAGTGTCCTCCTCCTAGTATATACACTACAGGTATCAGTGTCCTCCTCCTAGTATATACACTACAGGTATCAGTGTCCTCCTCCTAGTATATACACTACAGGTATCAGTATGGTCCTCCTAGTATATACACTACAGGTATCAGTGTGGTCCTCCTACTATATACACTACAGGTATCAGTGTCCTCCTCCTAGTATATACACTACAGGTATCAGTGTGGTCCTCCTAGTATATACACTACAGGTATCAGTGTGGTCCTCCTAGTATATACACTACAGGTATCAGTGTCTTCCTCCTAGTATATACACTACAGCTATCAGTGTCCTCCTCCTAGTATATACACTACAGGTATCAGTGTGGTCCTCCTAGTATATACACTACAGGTATCAGTGTCCTCCTCCTAGTATATACACTACAGGTATCAGTGTGGTCCTCCTAGTATATACACTACAGGTATCAGTGTCCTCCTAGTATATACACTACAGGTATCAGTGTCCTCCTCCTAGTATATACACTACAGGTATCAGTGTCCTCCTCCTAGTATATACACTACAGGTATCAGTGTCCTCCTCCTAGTATATACACTACAGGTATCAGTGTCCTCCTAGTATATATACTACAGGTATCAGTGTCCTCCTCCTAGTATATACACTACAGGTATCAGTGTCCTCCTCCTAGTATATACACTACAGGTATCAGTGTGGTCCTCCTAGTATATACACTACAGGTATCAGTGTCCTCCTCCTAGTATATACACTACAGGTATCAGTGTCCTCCTCCTAGTATATACACTACAGGTATCAGTGTCCTCCTCCTAGTATATACACTACAGGTATCAGTGTCCTCCTCCTAGTATATACACTACAGGTATCAGTGTCCTCCTAGTATATATACTACAGGTATCAGTGTCCTCCTCCTAGTATATACACTACAGGTATCAGTGTCCTCCTCCTAGTATATACACTACAGGTATCAGTGTGGTCCTCCTAGTATATACACTACAGGTATCAGTGTCCTCCTCCTAGTATATACACTACAGGTATCAGTGTCCTCCTCCTAGTATATACACTACAGGTATCAGTGTCCTCCTCCTAGTATATACACTACAGGTATCAGTGTCCTCCTCCTAGTATATACACTACAGGTATCAGTGTCCTCCTAGTATATATACTACAGGTATCAGTGTCCTCCTCCTAGTATATACACTACAGGTATCAGTGTCCTCCTCCTAGTATATACACTACAGGTATCAGTGTGGTCCTCCTAGTATATACACTACAGGTATCAGTGTCCTCCTCCTAGTATATACACTACAGGTATCAGTGTCCTCCTCCTAGTATATACACTACAGGTATCAGTGTCCTCCTCCTAGTATATACACTACAGGTATCGGTGTCCTCCTCCTAGTATATACACTACAGGTATCAGTGTCCTCCTCCTAGTATATACACTACAGGTATCAGTGTCCTCCTAGTATATATACTACAGGTATCAGTGTCCTCCTCCTAGTATATACACTACAGGTATCAGTGTCCTCCTCCTAGTATATACACTACAGGTATCAGTGTGGTCCTCCTAGTATATACACTACAGGTATCAGTGTCCTCCTCCTAGTATATACACTACAGGTATCAGTGTCCTCCTCCTAGTATATACACTACAGGTATCAGTGTCCTCCTCCTAGTATATACACTACAGGTATCAGTGTCCTCCTCCTAGTATATACACTACAGGTATCAGTGTCCTCCTAGTATATATACTACAGGTATCAGTGTCCTCCTCCTAGTATATACACTACAGGTATCAGTGTCCTCCTCCTAGTATATACACTACAGGTATCAGTGTGGTCCTCCTAGTATATACACTACAGGTATCAGTGTCCTCCTCCTAGTATATACACTACAGGTATCAGTGTCCTCCTCCTAGTATATACACTACAGGTATCAGTGTCCTCCTCCTAGTATATACACTACAGGTATCAGTGTCCTCCTAGTATATATACTACAGGTATCAGTGTCCTCCTCCTAGTATATACACTACAGGTATCAGTGTCCTCCTCCTAGTATATACACTACAGGTATCAGTGTGGTCCTCCTAGTATATACACTACAGGTATCAGTGTCCTCCTCCTAGTATATACACTACAGGTATCAGTGTCCTCCTCCTAGTATATACACTACAGGTATCAGTGTCCTCCTCCTAGTATATACACTACAGGTATCGGTGTCCTCCTCCTAGTATATACACTACAGGTATCAGTGTCCTCCTCCTAGTATATACACTACAGGTATCAGTGTCCTCCTAGTATATACACTACAGGTATCAGTGTCCTCCTAGTATATACACTACAGGTATCAGTGTCCTCCTCCTAGTATATACACTACAGGTATCTGTGTCCTCCTCCTAGTATATACACTACAGGTATCAGTGTGGTCCTCCTAGTATATACACTACAGGTATCAGTGTCCTCCTAGTATATACACTACAGGTATCAGTGTGGTCCTCCTAGTATATACACTACAGGTATCAGTGTGGTCCTCCTAGTATATACACTACAGGTATCAGTGTCCTCCTAGTATATACACTACAGGTATCAGTGTCCTCCTAGTATATACACTACAGGTATCAGTGTCCTCCTCCTAGTATATACACTACAGGTATCAGTGTGGTCCTCCTAGTATATACACTACAGGTATCAGTGTCCTCCTAGTATATACACTACAGGTATCAGTGTCCCCCTCCTAGTATATACACTACAGGTATCAGTGTGGTCCTCCTAGTATATACACTACAGGTATCAGTGTCCTCCTAGTATATACACTACAGGTATCAGTGTGGTCCTCCTAGTATATACACTACAGGTATCAGTGTCCTCCTAGTATATACACTACAGGTATCAGTGTGGTCCTCCTAGTATATACACTACAGGTATCAGTGTGGTCCTCCTAGTATATACACTACAGGTATCAGTGTCCTCCTAGTATATACACTACAGGTATCAGTGTCCTACTAGTATATACACTACAGGTATCAGTGTCCTCCTAGTATATACACTACAGGTATCAGTGTCCTCCTCCTAGTATATACACTACAGGTATCAGTGTCCTCCTAGTATATACACTACAGGTATCAGTGTCCTCCTCCTAGTATATACACTACAGGTATCAGTGTGGTCCTCCTAGTATATACACTACAGGTATCAGTGTCCTCCTCCTAGTATATACACTACAGGTATCAGTGTCCTCCTCCTAGTATATACACTACAGGTATCAGTGTCCTCCTCCTAGTATATACACTACAGGTATCAGTGTCCTCCTCCTAGTATATACACTACAGGTATCAGTGTCCTCCTCCTAGTATATACACTACAGGTATCAGTGTGGTCCTCCTAGTATATACACTACAGGTATCAGTGTCCTCCTAGTATATACACTACAGGTATCAGTGTCCTCCTCCTAGTATATACACTACAGGTATCAGTGTGGTCCTCCTAGTATATACACTACAGGTATCAGTGTCCTCCTAGTATATACACTACAGGTATCAGTGTCCTCCTAGTATATACACTACAGGTATCAGTGTGGTCCTCCTAGTATATACACTACAGGTATCAGTGTCCTCCTCCTAGTATATACACTACAGGTATCAGTGTGGTCCTCCTAGTATATACACTACAGGTATCAGTGTCCCCCTCCTAGTATATACACTACAGGTATCAGTGTCCTCCTAGTATATACACTACAGGTATCAGTGTCCTCCTCCTAGTATATACACTACAGGTATCAGTGTCCTCCTCCTAGTATATACACTACAGGTATCAGTGTCCTCCTAGTATATACACTACAGGTATCAGTGTCCTCCTAGTATATACACTACAGGTATCAGTGTCCTCCTCCTAGTATATACACTACAGGTATCAGTGTCTCCCTCCTTACTGCCCCTGTTGCTATGGGTTACCAACCCTCACTGTCCCTTGTCATGGGTTATCAGCCCCTCTGTCCCCGTCGCCATGGGTTACAAGCCCTCACTGCCCCACGTCACCATGGGTTACCAGCCCTCACTGCCCCCGTCACCATGGGTTACCAGCTCTCACTGCCCCACGTCGCCATGGGTTACCAGCCTTCACTGCGCCCGTCGCCATGGGTTACCAGCTCTCACTGCCCCTTGCCATGGGCTACCAGCCCTTACTGCTCCCGTCACCATGGGTTACCAACCCTCACTGCCCCTGTTGTCATGGTTACCAGCTCTGCCTGCCCCCGTTGCCATGGGTTACCAGCCCTTACTGGCCCTATTGTCATGGGTTACCAACCCTCACTGCCCCGTTGCCTTGGGTTACTAGCTCTGCCTACCCCTCTTGTCATGGGTTATAAGTCCCTCTGCCCCCTGTCGCCATGGGTTACCAGACCTCACTGCCCCCGTTGTCATGGTTACCAGCCCTCACTGCCCCCGTTGTCATGGTTACTAGCCCTGCCTGCCCTCGTTGCCATGGGTTACCAACCCTCACTGCCCCCGTTGTCATGGGTTACCAGCCCTTAGTGCCCCTGTTGTCATGGGTTACCAACCCTCACTGCCCCCGTCGTCATGGTTACCAGCTCTGCCTGCCCTCGTTGCCATGGGTTACCAGCCCTGCCAGCCCCCGTTGTCATAGTTACCAGCCCTGCCTGCCCGCATTCCCATGGGTTACCAACCCTCACTGCCCCCGTTGTCATGGTTACCAGCCCTGCCTGCCCTCGTTGCCATGGGTTACCAACCCTCACTGCTCCTGTTGTCATGGTTACCAGCCCTCACTGCCCCCGTTGCCATGGGTTACCAGCCCTGCCAGCCCCAGTTGTCATGGTTACCAGCCCTGCCTGCCCTCATTCCCATGGGTTACCAACCCTCACTGGCTCCGTTGTCATGGGTTACTAGCCCTTACTGCCCCCGTTGTCATGGGTTACCAACCCTCACTGCCCCCGTTGTCATGGTTACCAGCCCTGCCTGCCCCCGTTGTCATGGTTACCAGCCCTGCCTGCCCTCGTTGCCATGGGTTACCAACCCTCACTGCTCCCGTTGTCATGGTTACCAGCCCTCACTGCCCCCGTTGCCATGGGTTACCAGCCCCAGTTGTCATGGTTACCAGCCCTGCCTGCCCTCATTCCCATGGGTTACCAACCCTCACTGGCTCCGTTGTCATGGGTTACTAGCCCTTACTGCCCCCGTTGTCATGGGTTACCAACCCTCACTGCTCCCGTTGTCATGGTTACCAGCTCTGCCTGCCCTCATTCCCATGGGTTACCAACCCTCACTGGCTCCGTTGTCATGGGTTACTAGCCCTTACTGCCCCCGTTGTCATGGGTTACCAACCCTCACTGCTCCCGTTGTCATGGTTACCAGCTCTGCCTGCCCTCGTTGCCATGGGTTACCAGCCCTGCCTGCCCTCGTTGCCATGGGTTACCAGCCCTCACTGGCTCCGTTGTCATGGGTTACCATCTCTTCCCCCGTGAGGCGCACATGGCGGCAGCGCAGGGGTTACGGCCCCTTCCGGCTCTTCCAGCAGCCGCCGCTCCGCCCCCCGGACCCGCCTGCAGTTACTCAGTACCAACAACCATAACAATCTGCTGTGCGCGCCGCCGCCATGGAGCCCGCGGAGGACTCGGGGGTCTTGGCCCTCCTGGCGCTGCGCTCGGCTCCCTGCAGCCCCGCAGCGCTCGCCTCCCCGCCGCATGAGGCCGCGGCCGCGCTCGCCCGCCTGGAGGGACGGGACTTTGAGTTCTTCATGCGGACGTCCCAAGTGATAATCGGCCGGGACTCCAGCCAGGGCTCGGTGGACGTCAACATGGGGCGCTCCAGCTTCATCTCCCGCCGCCACCTGCAGATCAACTTCGTGGAGCCGCACTTCTACCTGAGCTGCCTGGGCAAGAACGGGGTGTTTGTGGACGGGGCCCTGCACCGCCGGGGGGCGCCAGCGCTGCAGCTCTCCAGCCAGTGAGTAGGACGGGGCCCGCGGCGGGGGAGGGGCTCCTCCTCGTGTGGGACTGATGGCGGCCGTGACGTGTGGAGGAGTGTGTCAACACTGGGGAAGCGTGCTGGTGGGAGCGGGGTCCAGGGGAGCTGGTGGGAGCGGGGTCCAGGGTGGGCTGGTGGGAGCGGGGTCCAGGGGAGCTGGTGGGAGCGGGGTCCAGGGGAGCTGGTGGGAGCGGGGTCCAGGGGGGCTGGTGGGAGCGGGGTCCAGGGGGGCTGGTGGGAGCGGGGTCCAGGGGGGCTGGTGGGAGCGGGGTCCAGGGGAGCTGGTGGGAGCGGGGTCCAGGGGAGCTGGTGGGAGCGGGGTCCAGGGGGGCTGGTGGGTTGGTCCAGGGGGGCTGGTGGGAGCGGGGTCCAGGGGGGCTGGTGGGAGCGGGGTCCAGGGGGGCCGGCCACGTACTACGTGCTGGTGGGAGCGGGGTCCAGGGTGGGCCGGCCACGTACTACGTGCTGGTGGGAGCGGGGTCCAGGGTGGGCTGGCCACGTACTACGTGCTGGTGGGAGCGGGGTCCAGGGGGGCCGGCCGCGTACTACGTGCTGGTGGGAGCGTGGTCCAGGGTGGGCCGGCCACGTACTACGTGCTGGTGGGAGCGTGGTCCAGGGTGGGCCGGCCACGTACTACGTGCTGGTGGGAGCGGGGTCCAGGGTGGGCCGGCCACGTACTACGTGCTGGTGGGAGCGGGGTCCAGGGTGGGCCGGCCACGTACTACGTGCTGGTGGGAGCGGGGTCCAGGGTGGGCTGGCCACGTACTACGTGCTGGTGGGAGCGGGGTCCAGTGGGGCGTGCTGGTGGGAGCGGGGTCTAGGGGGGCCGGCCGCGTACTACGTGCTGGTGGGAACGGGGTCCAGGGGGGCCGGCCACGTACTACGTGCTGGTGGGAGCGGGGTCCAGGGTGGCTGGTGGGAGCGGGGTCCAGGGTGGCTGGTGGGAGCGGGGTCCAGGGGGGCCGGCCGCGTACTACGTGCTGGTGGGAGCGGGGTCCAGGGGGGCCGGCTACGTACTACGTGCTGGTGGGAGCGGGGTCCAGGGGGGCCGGCCACGTACTACGTGCTGGTGGGAGCGGGGTCCAGGGGGGCCGGCCACGTACTACGTGCTGGTGGGAGCGGGGTCCAGGGGGGCCGGCCACGTACTACGTGCTGGTGGGAGCGGGGTCCAGGGGGGCCGGCCACGTACTACGTGCTGGTGGGAGCGGGGTCCAGGGGGGCCGGCCACGTACTACGTGCTGGTGGGAGCGGGGTCCAGGGGGGCCGGCCACGTACTACGTGCTGGTGCGAGCGGGGTCCAGGGGGGCCGGCCACGTACTACGTGCTGGTGGGAGCGGGGTCCAGGGGGGCAGGCCACGTACTACGTGCTGGTGGGAGCGGGGTCCAGGGTGGGCTGGCCACGTACTACGTGCTGGTGGGAGCGGGGTCCAGGGGGGCCGGCCGCGTACTACGTGCTGGTGGGAGCGGGGTCCAGGGGGGCCGGCTACGTACTACGTGCTGGTGGGAGCGGGGTCCAGGGGGGCCGGCCACGTACTACGTGCTGGTGGGAGCGGGGTCCAGGGGGGCCGGCCACGTACTACGTGCTGGTGGGAGCGGGGTCCAGGGGGGCCGGCCACGTACTACGTGCTGGTGGGAGCGGGGTCCAGGGGGGCCGGCCACGTACTACGTGCTGGTGCGAGCGGGGTCCAGGGGGGCCGGCCACGTACTACGTGCTGGTGGGAGCGGGGTCCAGGGGGGCAGGCCACGTACTACGTGCTGGTGGGAGCGGGGTCCAGGGTGGGCTGGCCACGTACTACGTGCTGGTGGGAGCGGGGTCCAGGGTGGGCTGGCCACGTACTACGTGCTGGTGGGAGCGGGGTCCAGGGTGGGCTGGCCACGTACTACGTGCTGGTGGGAGCGGGGTCCAGGAGGGCTGGCCACGTACTACGTGCTGGTGGGAGCGGGGTCCAGTGGGGCGTGCTGGTGGGAGCGGGGTCTAGGGGGGCCGGCCGCGTACTACGTGCTGGTGGGAGCGGGGTCCAGGGGGGCCGGCCACGTACTACGTGCTGGTGGGAGCGGGGTCCAGGGTGGCTGGTGGGAGCGGGGTCCAGGGGGGCCGGCCGCGTACTACGTGCTGGTGGGAGCGGGGTCCAGGGGGGCTGGCTACGTACTACGTGCTGGTGGGAGCGTGGTCCAGGGGGGCCGACCACGTACTACGTGCTGGTGGGAGCGGGGTCCAGGGGGGCCGGCCACGTACTACGTGCTGGTGGGAGCGGGCTCCAGGGGGGCCGGCCACGTGCTGGTGGGAGCGCGGTCCAGGGCCGCCGGCCACGTGGTGGTGGGAGCGGTGTCCAGGAGGGTCGGCTACGTGCTGGTGGGAGCGGGGTCCAGGGGGGCCGGCCGCGTACTACGTGCTGGTGGGAGCGGGGTCCAGGGGGGCCGGCCACGTACTACGTGCTGGTGGGAGCGGGGTCCAGGGGGGCCGGCCACGTACTACGTGCTGGTGGGAGCGGGGTCCAGGGGGGCCGGCCACGTACTACGTGCTGGTGCGAGCGGGGTCCAGGGGGGCCGGCCACGTACTACGTGCTGGTGGGAGCGGGGTCCAGGGGGGCAGGCCACGTACTACGTGCTGGTGGGAGCGGGGTCCAGGGTGGGCTGGACACGTACTACGTGCTGGTGGGAGCGGGGTCCAGGGTGGGCTGGCCACGTACTACGTGCTGGTGGGAGCGGGGTCCAGGGTGGGCTGGCCACGTACTACGTGCTGGTGGGAGCGGGGTCCAGGGTGGGCTGGCCACGTACTACGTGCTGGTGGGAGCGGGGTCCAGGGTGGGCTGGCCACGTACTACGTGCTGGTGGGAGCGGGGTCCAGGGTGGGCTGGCCACGTACTACGTGCTGGTGGGAGCGGGGTCCAGGGTGGGCTGGCCACGTACTACGTGCTGGTGGGAGCGGGGTCCAGGGTGGGCTGGCCACGTACTACGTGCTGGTGGGAGCGGGGTCCAGGAGGGCTGGCCACGTACTACGTGCTGGTGGGAGCGGGGTCCAGTGGGGCGTGCTGGTGGGAGCGGGGTCTAGGGGGGCCGGCCGCGTACTACGTGCTGGTGGGAGCGGGGTCCAGGGGGGCCGGCCACGTACTATGTGCTGGTGGGAGCGGGGTCCAGGGGGGCCGGCCACGTACTACGTGCTGGTGGAAGCGGGGTCCAGGGGGGCTGGCTACGTACTACGTGCTGGTGGGAGCGGGGTCCAGGGGGGCCGACCACGTACTACGTGCTGGTGGGAGCGGGGTCCAGGGGGGCCGGCCACGTACTACGTGCTGGTGGGAGCGGGGTCCAGGGGGGCCGGCCACGTGCTGGTGGGAGCGCGGTCCAGGGCCGCCGGCCACGTGGTGGTGGGAGCGGTGTCCAGGAGGGTCGGCTACGTGCTGGTGGGAGCGGGGTCCAGGGGGGCCGACCGCGTACTACGTGCTGGTGGGAGCGGGGTCCAGGGGGGCCGGCCGCGTACTACATGCTGGTGGGAGCGGGGTCCAGGGGGGCCGGCCGCGTACTACGTGCTGGTGGGAGCGGGGTCCAGGGGGGCCGGCCGCGTACTACGTGCTGGTGGGAGCGGGGTCCAGGGGGGCCGGCCGCGTACTACGTGCTGGTGGGAGCGGGGTCCAGGGGGGCCGGCCACGTACTACGTGCTGGTGGGAGCGGGGTCCAGGGGGGCCGGCCGCGTACTACGTGCTGGTGGGAGCGGGGTCCAGGGGGGCCGGCCACGTACTACGTGCTGGTGGGAGCGGGGTCCAGGGGGGCCGGCCACGTACTACGTGCTGGTGGGAGCGGGGTCCAGGGGGGCCGGCCACGTACTACGTGCTGGTGGGAGCGGGGTCCAGGGGGGCCGGCCACGTACTACGTGTTGGTGGGAGCGGGGTCCAGGGGGGCCGGCCACGTACTGCGTGCTGGTGGGAGCGGGGTCCAGGGGGGCCGGCCACGTACTGCGTGCTGGTGGGAGCGGGGTCCTGGGGGGGCCGGCCACGTACTGCGTGCTGGTGGGAGCGGGGTCCAGGGTGGGCTGGCCACGTACTGCGTGCTGGTGGGAGCGGGGTCCAGGGTGGGCTGGCCACGTACTACGTGCTGGTGGGAGCGGGGTCCTGGGGGGGCCGGCCACGTAGTGCGTGCTGGGCGGAGCGGGGCCCTGGGGGGGCCGGCCACGTAGTGCGTGCTGGGCGGAGCGGGGCCCTGGGGGGGCCGGCCACGTAGTGCGTGCTGGGCGGAGCGGGGCCCTGGGGGGGCCGGCCACGTAGTGCGTGCTGGGCGGAGCGGGGCCCTGGGGGGGCCGGCCACGTAGTGCGTGCTGGGCGGGGCCCAGGGGGGGCCGGCCACGTAGTACGCGCTGGGGGGAGCGGGGCTCGGGGGGGACGGCCACGTACTACGCGCTGGGGGGGGCGGCCACGTACTACACGCTGGGGGAAGCGGACCCCGGGGGGGGGGCGGCCACGTACTACGCGCTGGGGGGAGCAGGGCCCAGGGGGGACGGCCACGTACTACGTGCTGGGGGGAGCGGGGCCCGGGGGGGTGCCGGCCACGTACTACGCGCTGGGGGAAGCGGAGCCCGGGGGGGGGGGGCGGCCATGTACTACGCGCTGGGGGGAGCGGGGTCCAGGGGGGGCGGCCACGTACTACGCGCTGGGGGAGCGGGGCCCAGGGGGGGGGGGGGGGGGCGGCCACGTACTACGTGCTGAGGGGAGCGGGGCCCAGGGGGGGGGGGGGGGCGGCCACGTACTACGCGCTGGGGGGAGCCGGGTCCAGGGGGGGGCGGCCATGTACTACAGACTACTTGCGTGCGTCACCCGGGATGGCGGTGGGGGGGCGTCGCTCAGACTACATGCGTGCGTCACCCGGGATGGCCCTGTGGGGGCGTCGCTCAGACTACATGCGTGCGTCACCCGGGATGGTCCTGTGGGGGCGTCGCTCAGACTACATCTATGCGTCACCCGAGATGGCCCTGTGGGGGCGTCGCTCAGACTACATGCGTGCGTCACCCGGGATGGCCCTGTGGGGGCGTCGCTCAGACTACATGCGTGCGTCACCCTGGATGGCCCTGTGGGGGCGTCGCTCAGACTACATGCGTGCGTCACCCGGGATGGCCCTGTGGGGGCGTCGCTCAGACTACATGCGTGCGTCACCCTGGATGGCCCTGTGGGGGCGTCGCTCAGACTACATGCGTGCGTCGCCCGGGATGGCCCTGTGGGGGCGTCGCTCATACTACATGCGTGCGTCACCCGGGATGGCCCTGTGGGGGCGTCGCTCAGACTACATGCGTGCGTCACCCGGGATGGCCCTGTGGGGGCGTCGCTCAGACTACATGCGTGCGTCACCCGGGATGGCCCTGTGGGGGCATCGCTCATACTACATGCGTGCGTCACCCGGGATGGCCCTGTGGGGGCGTCGCTCAGACTGCATGCGTGCGTCACCCGGGATGGCCCTGTGGGGGCGTCGCTCAGACTACATGCGTGCGTCACCCGGGATGGCCGTGTGGGGGCGTCGCTCAGACTACATGCGTGCGTCACCCGGGATGGCCCTGTGGGGGCGTCGCTCAGACTACATCTATGCGTCACCCGGGATGGCCGTGTGGGGGCGTCGCTCAGACTACATGTGTGCGTCACCCGGGATGGCGGTGGGGGGGCGTCGCTCAGACTACATGCGTGCGTCACCCGGGATGGCCCTGTGGGGGCGTCGCTCAGACTGCATGCGTGCGTCACCCGGGATGGCCCTGTGGGGGCGTCGCTCAGACTACATCTGTGCGTCACCCGGGATGGCCCTGTGGGGGCGTCGCTCAGACTACATCTGTGCGTCACCCGGGATGGCCCTGTGGGGGCGTCGCTCAGACTACATGCGTGCGTCACCCGGGATGGCCCTGTGGGGGCGTCGCTCAGACTACATGCGTGCGTCACCCGGGATGGCCCTGTGGGGGCGTCGCTCAGACTACATGCGTGCGTCACCCTGGATGGCCCTGTGGGGGCGTCGCTCAGACTACATGCGTGCGTCGCCCGGGATGGCCCTGTGGGGGCGTCGCTCATACTACATGCGTGCGTCACCCGGGATGGCCCTGTGGGGGCGTCGCTCAGACTACATGCGTGCGTCACCCGGGATGGCCCTGTGGGGGCGTCGCTCAGACTACATGCGTGCGTCACCCGGGTGGCCGTGTGGGGGCGTCGCTCAGACTACATGCGTGCGTCACCCGGGATGGCCCTGTGGGGGTGTCGCTCAGACTACATCTATGCGTCACCCGGGATGGCCGTGTGGGGGCGTCGCTCAGACTACATGCGTGCGTCACCCGGGATGGCCCTGTGGGGGCGTCGCTCAGACTACATGGGTGCGTCACCCGAGATGGCCCTGTGGGGGCGTCGCTCAGACTACATGCGTGCGTCACCCGGGATGGCCCTGTGGGGGCGTCGCTCAGACTGCATGCGTGCGTCACCCTGGATGGCCCTGTGGGGGCGTCGCTCAGACTACATGCGTGCGTCACCCTGGATGGCCCTGTGGGGGCGTCGCTCAGACTACATGCGTGCGTCACCCTGGATGGCCCTGTGGGGGCGTCGCTCAGACTACATGCGTGCGTCACCCTGGATGGCCCTGTGGGGGCGTCGCTCAGACTACATGCGTGCGTCACCCTGGATGGCCCTGTGGGGGCGTCGCTCAGACTACATGCGTGCGTCACCCGGGATGGCCCTGTGGGGGCGTCGCTCAGACTACATCTATGCGTCACCCGGGATGGCCATGTGGGGGCGTCGCTCAGACTACTTGCGTGCGTCACCCGGGATGGCCCTGTGGGGGCGTCGCTCAGACTACATCTATGCGTCACCCGGGATGGCCCTGTGGGGGCGTCGCTCAGACTACATGCGTGCGTCACCCGGGATGGCCGTGTGGGGGCGTCGCTCAGACTACATGCGTGCGTCACCCGGGATGGCCGTGTGGGGGCGTCGCTCAGACTACATGCGTGCGTCACCCGGGATGGCCCTGTGGGGGCGTCGCTCAGACTACATGCGTGCGTCACCCGGGATGGCCCTGTGGGGGCGTCGCTCAGACTACATGCGTGCGTCACCCGGGATGGCCCTGTGGGGGCGTCGCTCAGACTACATGCGTGCGTCACCCGGGATGGCCCTGTGGGGGCGTCGCTCAGACTACATGCGTGCGTCACCCGGGATGGCCCTGTGGGGGCGTCGCTCAGACTACATGCGTGCGTCACCCGGGATGGCCCTGTGGGGGCGTCGCTCAGACTACATGCGTGCGTCACCCGGGATGGCCCTGTGGGGGCGTCGCTCAGACTACATGCGTGCGTCACCCGGGATGGCCCTGTGGGGGCGTCGCTCAGACTACATGCGTGCGTCACCCGGGATGGCCCTGTGGGGGCGTTGCTCAGACTACATGCGTGCGTCACCCGGGATGGCCGTGTGGGGGCGTCGCTCAGACTACATGCGTGCGTCACCCGGGATGGCCGTGTGGGGGCGTCGCTCAGACTACATGCGTGCGTCACCCGGGATGGCCCTGTGGGGGCGTCGCTCAGACTGCATGCGTGCGTCACCCGGGATGGCCCTGTGGGGGCGTCGCTCAGACTACATGCGTGCGTCACCCGGGATGGCCCTGTGGGGGCGTCGCTCAGACTACATGGGTGCGTCACCCGGGATGGCCCTGTGGGGGCGTCGCTCAGACTACATCTATGCGTCACTTGGTCATGTCTTATTTCTGCGGCCCTATCACTGAACGCACCGTCATGGCGGCCGCAGCCCTAATATATCGCGTAGTGTCAGCAAGTGGCTGTCCTGTAGCTGCCGCGCTCCCGATCCCCCAGCAGAGGGCATGAGTCACCGCCCCCCATGTATTGTGGACACACGTTGGTAAACGCTCCTGTGCCGTGGCGGCCCGCACTAATGCTTCCCATCCATATTCGATCCGTCTGCTTTCTGCTCTGAAGCCCAATCTTTCTTGTGTGCCCGTTTAGGGTGGCGGTGCCGGCGCGCCGCTCTCCCCATTGACTTGGATGGACGAGTCGTCGGTTAGACTGGCACATGGAATGAGGTCCGCATTGAGCAGTATGCGTCCGTGTGCCAGCGGTCTGTGAATGAGGCGTACGGTGGAACGGTGCGGCACGCTGGGCTACTTTTGCCAGATTTGCGCCAGATGTCTGAATGGAGATGTGAATGGTGGAGGAACACTCAGACCCAGCGCCGTGTTCACACCCTGCGGATTCACGTTCTGATCTGTTCTTACGGCGCGGCCGGGTTAGCGGCGGTTCCCATGTGGGGTCCGGAGGGACGTCTGCAGGCCTCCGTTGTCAGGATGACGCCGGCCAGAACATATGGGAGCTGTTGACAGTGTAAACAGACGCGGCCGCGCTGGAACGGAAGGTGCGGGCCGCTCTGTCACAGTGTGGGCTCTCTGGGGAGTCTACAAATGTAACCCTTTCAGCACCGCTGCCTTATCACTTCCAGGAGCCATACCTCCTAAGTGTCCCGTTGCCACCGCCGTCGGACGGCGTCTTGAGGGACACGTTACTGCCGCCATTTAATTACTGAAAAAGAACAAGAAGTGTGGAGAAGTGACACGATGCGATTGCGCCATTTGTGGTGGGGGGTGTTCTGGCGGTCAGCGTGATTACAGCCGTGGCCAATCTTAAACCGTTCTCCGCATTGTGGGACCCCACATGTATGTTTTCACGGATCGGGTCACATGATGGTTGTTTTTGGCGGGCTGAGCTGCCGTTTTTATCAGCGGTTTCATCTGTATACGTTTTTTTTCCATGACTTTATTAATATTTCGGGGAGCCAGGATCCGAAAAAAATGATTATTCCCTCACTTTTGGTTAGTCCCCCGGGCCTTCAGCCTGTGATCAGCGGGCTAGCAGGGCTTACTGCCCATCTAACGGAATACCGATACGGGGGGTCCTCCCACGCTGACAATTGGAAGCACGGCCAGCTTCAAGCCCGCACCTAGACGATTAACGGTCGCGTCAAGAGCTAACTGATGGCGGTACTGAGCAGAAACAGCTGATAGCTGCCAGGTATGGGGCAGAGGCGGTAATCAGCCGCAGGAGGTGGCCTGAAAGTGTTTAAAGAGGTTTCATAGAATGGTGGAGTTGGAAGGGTCCTCCGGGGTCATCGGGGCCGACCCCCCGCTCAGTGCAGGGTCACTAAATCATCCCAGACAGATGTCTGTCCGGCCTCTGAAGACTTCCATTGAAGGAGAACTCCCCACCTCCCGTGGCAACCTGTTCCACTCATTGATCCCCTCACTGTCTAATATCTAATCTGTCTCCCCCCTCTCAGTTTCATCCCATTGTTTCTAGTCTTTCCTTGTACAGATGAGAATAGGGCTGATCCCTCTGCACTGTGACAGCCCTTCAGATATTTGTAGACAGCTATTAAGTCTCCTCTCAGCCTTCTCTTCTGCTAAACATTCCCAGATCCTTTAACCGTTCCTCATAGGACATGATTTGCAGACCGCTCACCATCTTGGTAGCTCTTCTCTGATCTTGCTGCAGTTTGCAGGGTCCAGAAATGGTGTAAGCTAAATATAAATAAACCGCTCCCCTTTCCAGTGGCGCCGCCCCTCCCGATCCCGCAGACCGCTGCAATGCTGGCCATGCGTTTGGCAGTCAGGCGCGGTTCCCTATATGACTGCTCACCAATCATCTGGCCTCAGTTGGTACTGAAAATAACACACTGTCTTATATTAAATTTTACCCCGAAAGAAGCAGTGTCTTATTTTTGGGAAGATGTCTTATTATACTTAGCAGGCGGTGGGGCCTGGGTCGGCGGTGCAGGACTAGGCAGGCTATCTGCCCCTGTGATATATACTTGTATGTTTAGGTCTGCACATAACGCATATGTTCCATGTGAGCGCTTGTGGGTATGGATGCCACCCGGGGGTCTGGCAGTAGTCTGTGTGATTCTCCCCTCGGGCAGCGTAAACCCCTTTAATATTACATAACCTGCAGGTTGTGCTGTCGGAGCGTCATACGAGGGGCACGTGAGAATTACCGGCAGCCCTCCGCCACATTTACAGTATGTAATACCACAATAGGTCGCACGTGTTCTCTATAGCCTCAGGCATACTACTTCCGCCAACTGGAAGGTCTCGGCACCCATCAAATGGCGCCAAGTCCCACCCTGTAACAGAACCATCTCTAGACGCCGGCAGGCGGAGTGAAAATTCAGGTTGCTCGCGGGAAGAACGCACAAAAGTGTCAGCGAGGTCCTTGAGGCCGGACCGCCATCTGTCGGGGATGATTTGGTGATCCGTCATTGAGCAGGGTGTCGGACTCGGTGACCCCGGCGGACCGGCTCTACCACTCTATAGGCAATGCTGATTGTGCCATCCTGCCGTACTCGGCCCCTCGTCTTACTGCAAACACCCAGCATCCTTCCTACAAGATCTTGGTCTGGCATTGTGTTGCCAGGGACCTGCTCTCCGGTAGACTCCACCGGTCATCCTGCATGCCAACGCTCTCCGCCATCTGGACGGTTCTAAGGATTGGGTGGGGAGGTGCGGGAGCCCGCTGACTCTCCAGACGGGTCTGTGTGACCTTCACTTCTTCCAGAAGATGAAGCTCCTGCACAGATGCCAATCAGAACCAGGGAAGTCATTGTGGGGGCTGTAGGGTTCTCTGAAGACCACCAACAGCGGGGGTGCTGGCAGCGTCCGGCGTCCTCCAAAGACCTGGAAGTGTGGGGACATCTGAGGGGGTGTAATATATTTCCTGCCTACCAAATAGGTTCAGTGCAAGTAAATGCATAGCTGCCAATGACATCCCGTGCCCCTTGTAGGAAGTGGTTTGCCCACCCTAGGAGTATCCAGTCAGTGACTGCCAGCTCCTCGGCCCCAGCGGTCTACCCTCACCCATCCGATATTCACTTTGCCTATAAGCTATTGTTGTATTGCTCGTTGTTTTCCGGTACTCACCCCCTTGTATGGCCTGCGGTCCCCGGCTGACGGTACTCTGTCCCCGCAGGTGCACCTTCCGCTTCCCCAGCACTTCTACCAGGATCAAGTTTTGTGCCCTTTATCAGGAGAAGGAGGTGAAGGCGCCCATCGCACCGTCACCGATATGTCGTCAGATTTCAGCGCTGAAAATCCATATACCAGAACCCGATATGAGAAGCTTTGTGAGCCCCTTGCCGTCACCGACCGGAACCATCAGGTCAGTCCCTAGCATTCAGATGGGGGCCTATGGGAGGACTTGGGGCCCTTCTGCACTGGACAGTTCTCCTTCAGATCCTCGCTGATTGTTCAGTCTGAAGGCCTGAATGATGAGCGATAACTGTGGAACGAGGCAGCTGCGTATGTATTGGGAATGGCGGCGGGCGGAAGCCTTCTCCATCCCACTCAATGAGCAATGATCGCTGCGACGGCTGTCAGAGGTTTCTGCGCCCGGCAGTCGTCCTGTGGACAAGGGCCCTAAGTGAATGTAGTACTGAATGTCTCCTACATATGATGATATTTGGGTACCATAGAGGCAATAGGACTGCAGGATCCGACTAAGCCGGGTTTGTTCTACAGGCCAAAATACACGGACATGCCAAAAGTCATGGGACATAAACTAATATCCTGTAGGGCGCCTTCTATCCCTGTGAAGTGCAGCAACCCAACAAGTAGACAGAAGACCTCTGAGGGATGTAGAGCCGCCCTGATAGCCACGCACAGCTCTGTAAGATCTCTGGTACGCTTTGTCTTCTCCACCACATCCCTTAAATGCTGGATTGGGCTTATGTCGGTTAACATGCAGCCGCACCAGTCAACTCTCCAGAAAGCTCCTCCGACCAACTCTGGACAACTTGGGCCTCATGGCACGGGGCAATATCCTACTGGAACATCCATCACTGTGGGGGGCATAAAGGGCTGAAAGTGGTCTCCAAGCTGGCACTGGTCAGTGATGTGTGTAGCTGGACCAGTGGACCCATGCCATGAGCACACACCAGTATGGACCCACCACCGGCTGCACGGTGCCTTGTTGATAACTGTCATGTGTCTGCACCACACACAGACCATTAGCCTGAAGCAATCCGTACCGTGACGCATCAGACCGTGCGATGGCCCTTTAGGCAATGGCTGGGTCGCTGTGTCTGGTGTCTTAGTGGAATAGATGCTCTGGGGATCTTCTGCTCCCATATCCCATGGAAGGTAATGTCTTCTATGATATTTGCGATAAACGTGACACTGGAACGAGGAAGGTTAAATACCCACGGATCTTCAGAATTAGAATGTCCCATCCGTCTGGCACCCACTGTGACGCCTCGTTCGTGCTCCGATAATTCATGTCGCTTCGCCATGAGCACACTGGCCAGTAATCAACCTCACAAGATGACACCTCATGACTTATACAGATGTGGACGTCCCCAAACCATCACCTGAGCGAACGCCAGTAATTTATGCACTGGTATCCCATGACTTTTGGCATGTCCGTTCATATGCTGTAGATGTAAAACAATTAGATGTATCACTACACTGGTGGTTGCTGCATCTTAGCAGTTGGGATCCATGAACTTGCCTACGTAAAGGTATATGACTACATAGTTAGGTAATATAGTAGAACCCTTAGTACTGTTTGCCCGGCTGCCCTTGTGAAGTTTCACATTGATAGGAATGTTCTAGTTAGAGGGACTGTGACCATAGAAATGCGCTCATGGTCAAAACCAATCCCTCTCCTAGAAGAGGTTTATAAAGTATAGGTACTGGTGTAGTAGGTCTCCACTGGAAGTATGGGTTAGCCGGACTCAGATACAGGTAACGACCAGGTTGGCACCCGCACACACCTTCACAGATTCCCAAGGTCTGAGCTGTCAAGTGATCAGCCCAGAGCATGCAGCCAAGGCCGCCTCCAAGCTCCCGATTGGCTGACGCTCAGAAGTAGGCGTGGTCGCTCGGAAGCTTGGGTTGGGAGCTCGGAGATTGGCGTGGCTGATCGCTCGGCAGCTCAACTCGGGGGAGTGTGTGTGTGTGTATGTATATGTGTGTGTGTATGTATATGTGTGTGTGTATGTATATGTGTGTATGTGTGTGTGTGTGTGTGTGTGTGTGTGTGTACATACTCTCCTAGAAGTCGTCAGAGGAGAGGAAACCTTTTCCGCATGATTGTAATGTTAATATAATAAGTGATTACAATATCAGGGCAAAAGGGTCATTTATTGTGAGGAAAACTGACCCCTTGTAGGGAGGCTCTAGTACCGTGTTGTACCACCTCTAGCTTGGATACAAGATGTGATACAGGCAGGCATGGAGGCTCTAGTACCCTGTTGTACCACCTCTAGCTTGGATACAAGATGTGATACAGGCAGGCATGGAGGCTCTAGTATCCTGTTGTACCACCTCTAGCTTGGATACAAGATGTTATACGGGGGCATGGAGGCTCTAGCACCCTGTTGTACCACCTCTAGCTTGGATACAAGATGTCATACGGGTGGGCATGGAGGCTCTAGTACCGTGTTGTACCACCTCTAGCTTGGATACAAGATGTGATACGGGTGGGCATGGAGGCTCTAGTACCTTGTTGTACCACCTCTAGCTTGGATACAAGATGTGATACGGGTGGGCATGGAGGCTCTAGTACCTTGTTGTACCACCTCTAGCTTGGATACAAGATGTGATACGGGTGGGCATGGAGGCTCTAGTATCCTGTTGTACCACCTCTAGCTTGGATACAAGATGTGATACGGGTGGGCATGGAGGCTCTAGTATCCTGTTGTACCACCTCTAGCTTGGATACAAGATGTGATACGGGTGGGCATGGAGGCTCTAGTATCCTGTTGTACCACCTCTAGCTTGGATACAAGATGTGATACGGGTGGGCATGGAGGCTCTAGTACCCTGTTGTACCACCTCTAGCTTGGATACAAGATGTGATACAGGCGGGCATGGAGGCTCTAGTACCCTGTTGTACCGCCTCTAGCTTGGATACAAGATGTGATACGGGCAGGCAGGGAGGCTCTAGTACCCTGTTGTACCGCCTCTAGCTTGGAAACAAGATGTGATACGGGCGGGCATGGAGGCTCTAGTACCCTGTTGTACTGCCTCTAGCTTGGATACAAGATGTGATACAGCCTGGCATGGAGGCTCTAGTACCCTGTTGTACTGCCTCTAGCTTGGATACAAGATGTGATACGGGTGGGCATGGAGGCTCTAGTACCCTGTTGTACTGCCTCTAGCTTGGATACAAGATGTGATACGGGTGGGCATGGAGGCTCTAGTACCCTGTTGTACCGTCTCTAGCTTGGATATAAGATGTGATACAGGTGGACATGGAGGCTCTAGTACCCTGTTGTACCACCTCTAGCTTGGATACAAGATGTGATACGGGTGGGCATGGGGGCTCTAGTACCGTGTTGTACCACCTCTAGCTTGGGTACAAGATGTGATACAGGCTGGCATGGAGGCTCTAGTACCCTGTTGTATCACCTCTAGCTTGGATACAAGATGTGATATGGGCAGGCAGGGAGGCTCTAGTACCCTGTTGTACCGCCTCTAGCTTGGATACAAGATAGGATATGGGCAGGCATGGAGGCTCTAGTACCCTGTTGTACCACCTCTAGCTTGGATACAAGATGTGATACGGGGGGCATGGAGGCTCTAGTACCCTGTTGTACCGCCTCTAGCTTGGATACAAGATGTGATACGGGCGGGCATGGAGGCTCTAGTACCCTGTTGTATCACATTTAGCTTGGATACAAGATGTGATAAAGACGGGCATGGAGGCTCTAGTACCCTGTGGGATTGGGCTTGTGTATTATGTCTGTTGCTGTTTCTCATTGGAATGCATTCTCTTTTTCTAGCGTTCCCAACTCCTGCCCTGCCAGTCCTCGAGGGGCTGGGTCTTCGGGTTTACATTTCATACGTAACATTGCATCGGAGCTGAAGTTGGTAGCAGAATGTGCGAAGGCGGCCACAGAGCAATCCATGGAGACCTCTGGAGGAGACAGTCCCAAGGTATGTCCCATGGCTTGGCTACAACTCCCTGCCCGAGGCATCTAGGCGTTGCGAGTGAGCTGGATGGGACAGGAACATACAGCGGCGTAGTGGTGGGCTGAAACCACGTCTTCTCCACCAGTCGATTGCTTTGAACATCTTTTTAACCCTCGCGTGGTACCAGCTTCAAAGTGAAGGGCTGCAGTGAACAATGGTGGGGTGGAGCAGAGCGCATGCTACCACCCCGGGGGTAGTAACCAATAACACAGGATTACTTCACAGCCGAAGATGGCAGCGTGCTACCCCGCGAAGGAAGCCGCTAATGTTACACTGCCTCTTTATATGTCAGTGTCGTTGCCTGATAGAGGGTCATGTGACCGCCCGAGTACAAAACTAATTGTTCTGCAGCAAAACTTCAAAACACCCGAGTGGAGGGTCTTCCCACGTGATCTTGCATCATTTTACTCTACGGGCCCTTCCGGAACCTCCTACAGCGAGGCCAACCCCCAGCGTCACTGCACAGTATATTACTCTACGGGCCCTTCTGGAACCTCCTACAGGGAGGCCCGCCCCCAGCGTCACTGCACAGTATATTACTCTACGGGCCCTTCCGGAACCTCCTACAGCGAGGCCAGCCCCCAGCGTCACTGCACAGTATATTACTCTACGGGCCCTTCTGGAACCTCCTACAGGGAGGCCCACCCCCAGCGTCACTGCACAGTATATTACTCTATGGGCCCTTCCAGAACCTCCTACAGGGAGGCCCACCCCCAGCGTCACTGTACGGTATATTACTCTACGGGCCCTTCCGGAACCTCTTACAGGGATGCCCACCCCCAGCGTCACTGTATGGTATATTACTCTACGGGCCCTTCTGGAACTTCCTCACAGGGAGGCCCACCCCCAGCGTCACTGTACAGTATATTACTCCCTATGGTCCCTTCCGGAACTTCCTCACAGGGAGGCCCACCCCCAGCGTCACTGTACAGTATATTACTCCCTACGGTCCCTTCCGGAACTTCCTCATGGGGAGGCCCACCCCCAGCATCACTGTACAGTATATTACTCCCTACGGTCCCTTCCGGATCTTCCTCACAGGGAGGCCCACACCCAGCGTCACTGTACAGTATATTACTCTACGAACCCTTCCGGAAGCTCCTCACAGGGAGGCCCGCCGCCAGCGTCACTGCGCAGTATATTACTCTACGAGCCCTTCCGGAACCTCCTCACAGGGAGGCCCACCTCCAGCGTCACTGCGCAGGATATTACTCTACGGGCCCTTTCGGAACCTCCTACAGGGAAGCCCGCCCCAGCGTCACTGCGCAGTATATTACTCTACGAGCCCTTCCGGAACCTCCTCACAGGGAGGCCTGCCCCCAGCGTCACTGCACAGTATATTACTCTACGGGCCCTTCTGGAACCTCCTACAGGGAGGCCCACCCCCAGCGTCACTGTACGGTATATTACTCTACAGTTCCTTCCGAAACGTCCTCACAGAAGGGCCCACCCCCAGTGTCACTGTACAGTATATTACTCCCTACGGTCCCTTCCGGAACTTCCTCACAGGGAGGCCCACCCCCAGCATCACTGTACAGTATATTACTCCCTATGGTCCCTTCCGGAACTTCCTCACAGGGAGGCCCACCCCCAGCATCACTGTACAGTATATTACTCCCTATGGTCCCTTCCGGAACTTCCTCACAGGGAGGCCCACCCCCAGCGTCACTGTACAGTATATTACTCCCTACGGTCCCTTACGGAACTTCCTCACAGGGAGGCCCACCCCCAGCGTCACTGTACAGTATATTACTCTCTACAAGCCCTTCTGGAACCTCCTCATGGGGAGGCCCGCCCCCAGCATCACTGTACAGTATTACTCCCTACGGGCCCTTCCGGAACCTCCTCACAGGGAGGCCCGCCCCCAGCGTCACTGCGCAGTATTACTCCCTACGGGCCCTTCCGGAACCTCCTCACAGGGAGGCCCGCTCCCAGCGTCACTGCGCAGTATATTACTCTACGAGCCCTTCCGGAACCTCCTCAGAGGGAGGCCCGCTCCCAGCATCACTGCGCAGAGTATTACTCCACGGGACCTTCCGGAATTTCCTACAGGGAGGCCCACCCCCAGCGTCACTGTACAGTATATTACTCCCTACGGTCCCTTCTGGAACTTCCTCACAGGGAGGCCCACCCCCAGCGTCACTGTACAGTATATTACTCCCTACGGTCCCTTCCGGAACTTCCTCACAGGGAGGCCCACCCCCAGCGTCGCTGTACGGTATATTACTCTACGGTCCCTTCCGGAACCTCCTCACAGGGAGGCCCACCCCCAGCGTCATTGCGCAGTATATTACTCCCTACGGGCCCTTCCGGAACCTCCTACAGCGAGGCCAACCCCCAGCGTCACTGCGCAGTATATTACTCTACGGGCCCTTCCGGAACTTCCTACAGGGAGGCCCGCCCCCAGCGTCACTGCGTAGTATATTACTCCCTATGGGCCCTTCCGGAACCTCCTCACAGGGAGGCCCACCCCCAGCGTCACTGCGCAGTATATTACTCTACGAACCCTTCCGGAACCTCCTCACAGGGAGGCCCGCCGCCAGCGTCACTGCGCAGTATATTACTCTACGAGCCCTTCCGGAACCTCCTCACAGGGAGGCCTGCCCCCAGCGTCACTGCACAGTATATTACTCTACGGGCCCTTCTGGAACCTCCTACAGGGAGGCCCACCCCCAGAGTCACTGCGCAGTATATTACTCTACGATCCCTTCCGGAACCTCCTCACAGGGAGGCCTGCCCCCAGCGTCACTGCACAGTATATTACTCTACGGGCCCTTCTGGAACATCCTACAGGGAGGCCCACCCCCAGCGTCACTGTACGGTATATTACTCTACAGTCCCTTCCGAAACTTCCTCACAGAGGGGCCCACCCCCAGTGTCACTGTACAGTATATTACTCCCTACGGTCCCTTCCGGAACTTCCTCACACGGAGGCCCACCCCCAGCGTCACTGTACAGTATATTACTCCCTACGGTCCCTTCCGGAACTTCCTCACAGGGAGGCCCACCCCCAGCGTCACTGTACAGGTATATTACTCCCTACGGTCCCTTCCGGAACTTCCTCACAGGGAGGCCCACCCCCAGCGTCACTGTACAGTATATTACTCCCTATGGTCCCTTCCGGAACTTCCTCACAGGCAGGCCCACCCCCAGCATCACTGTACAGTATTACTCCATATGGTCCCTTCCGGAACCTCCTCACAGGGAGGCCCGCCCCCAGCATCACTGCGCAGAGTATTACTCCACGGGACCTTCCGGAATTTCCTACAGGGAGGCCCACCCCCAGCGTCACTGTACAGTATATTACTCCCTACGGTCCCTTCCGGAACTTCCTCACAGGGAGGCCCACCCCCAGCGTCACTGTACAGTATATTACTCCCTACGGTCCCTTCCGGAACTTCCTCACAGGGAGGCCCCCCCAGCGTCACTGTACAGTATATTACTCCCTACGGTCCCTTCCGGAACCTCCTCACAGGGAGGCCCGGCTCCAGCGTCACTGCGCAGAGTATTACTCCACGGGACCTTCCGGAACTTCCTACAGGGTGGCCCACCCCCAGCGTCACTGTACAGTATATTACTCCCTACGGTCCCTTCCGGAACTTCCTCACAGGGAGGCCCACCCCCAGCGTCACTGTACAGTATATTCCTCTCTACGGTCCCTTCCGGAACCTCCTCATGGGGAGGCCCGCCCCCAGCATCACTGTACAGTATATTACTCTACGGGCCCTTCCGGAAACCCGCCCCCAGCGTCACTGCGCAGAATATTACTCCACGGGCCCTTCCGGAACTTCCTACAGGGAGGCCCACCCCCAGCGTCACTGCGCAGTATATTACTCCCTATGGGCCCTTCCGGAACCTCCTACAGGGAGGCCCGCCCCTAGCGTCACTGCGCAGTATATTACTCTACGGGCCCTTCCGGAACTTCCTACAGGGAGGCCCACCCCCAGCGTCACTGCGTAGTATATTACTCCCTACGGGCCCTTCCGGAACTTCCTACAGGGAGGCCCACCCCCAGCGTCACTGAACGGTATATTACTCTACGGTCCCTTCCGGAACCTCCTCACAGGGAGGCCCACCCCCAGCGTCATTGCGCAGTATATTACTCCCTATGGGCCCTTCCGGAACCACCTCACAGGGAGGCCCACCCCCAGCGTCATTGCGCAGTATATTACTCCCTATGGGCCCTGCCGGAACCACCTCACAGGGAGGCCCACCTCCAGCTTCACTGCGCAGTATATTACTCCCTATGGGCCCTTCCGGAACCACCTCACAGGGAGGCCCGCCCCCAGCGTCACTGTACAGTATATTACTCTACCGGCCCTTCCGGAAACTCCTTATAGGAAACAAAGAACATCTTAAGTTTTGTGTTTGGTTGTAACTGTATTTAGGCAGCGGCACTTTTTGTGTCATCAACCGCAACTTTTTTTTTTTTTTTTTTTTTTTTTTGTTCCTCATTTAAAAATAAATATTTTTTCCATTTTTCCTTCCGGTGGTTACGTTATTCCGGCCGTGTTATCTGCGCTTCAGCGCAATTTTTAAAAGTTATTTGTTGAAACCTTTTTTTAAGTAGTGTGCTGAGATCCATGAGCTCTGTGCCACATGGGCTGGAGAGCGTTGTGAGATCATGGTCCCGGTCTGTCACTTCCAGCACTCAGGGAAGAGATCCCTTCGTTAGGGACTTATTTCTTTCTGAAACTTCTGGCCTTTTTTGTCTCTTCTCTCCATTGTGACTCGCTGAGATCTAATTGGGTTGTGCCATCTGAAACCAGTAAATGTCCTAGCAACATCCTGGAGGTCCTGTCTGTTACTGATCACTCACCTCCTCCAATGCTCCATAACAAAGTGTCAGCAGGGCCACCAAATGCACAGAAGTCCACGGGATCTAGAAGAAAATCCTCGGCCGAATCGTTGCTGTCTCTGTGTGATGGGAGAATGAGTACATTTTATGCATCACCTCTGCATGCTGCCAGGAGTTTCTTCTAGATCACCACCTCCTGTCACACAGTTATAATAGAGGAGATCACAGCTCATCCTTATTACTATATTTATAGCCTGTGGCTTATTTAGGTAAATATAAAAGGTAATGATGACGGTTACCCACCAGCAAGCAGAAATGGTCTAGCATCTAGCTGATGCTTTGCTTATACTTCACGGGGTAGTAATCTCAGTATTAGGCCTCATGTCCACAGGGAAATATGGGACCACACGGACTCTTCATGCAGAATCCCGCAGCCGGTCCCTCCTTTCTCGTAGACATGAGGCCAGGAAATCCATTATACTTGCCTCTCCGGACGCTGTAGGTCTCCCCTCCGTCGCGGACGAATCTTCTTTCTTTGGACCAGCGGATGTGATCGGCACACCGGCAGCGTGCTGCGCATGCACCGTGCACACTTATTTATTTTTGAACTGCTGCTATCCCGCGGCACAGCACAAAAACAGCTGCGGGTGTGCTGCGAGACCGGACGGCTTCCATAGGCTTCAATGGGAGCTGTCCGTGTGGGGAAATGGAGCATGCTGCGAGTGCGATCCGTGCGCCAGGAAAAAATGACATCCGCAGATATTTAATTACGGCGGGTGTCCAGAGATTCCTTATGGGCGCAGATCACGCATGCGGGACACCCGTGTGGATTTCTTAATTCTATCATGCCCGTGGGCATTGGGCCTTAGGCCTCATGTCCACGGGGAAAATCAGGCCCGCTCCGGATTCTCCATGTAGAATTCCTAGCAGGTCCCTCCTGCCCCGCGGACATGAGGCATAAAAAGAATTAACTCACCTCTCGCCCGCTCTGGATCTTTCCTTCGCCGTGGCTTCATCCTCTCTCCGTCGCGGCCGGATCTTCTTTCTTCGGCCCGGCGGATGCGCACGGCACGTTGGTTGCGTGCCCCACGCATGCGCCGGCCCGAAGAAAAAAGATCCGGCCGCAACGGAGAGAAGATTGAGCCGCGGCGAAGGGAAGATCCGGAGCGGGTGAGTAAATTCCGATTTTTGTCTCCCGCGGATCCGGACGGCTTCCATAGGCTTCAATAGAAGCCCGCGGGAGACCCGCACGAAAATGGAGCATGGTCCAGATTTTTTCATGCTCCATTTAAAAAAAAAAAAAAAATCACTTTTATTGACCATCCGCGGGTATTTATCTACCCGCGGGTGGTCAATGCATCCCTATGGGGTGCGGATCCGCGGGCAGGAGAAGAGGTAAAATCCGCTGCGGATTTTAATTCTCCTTTTGCCCGTGGACATGAGGCCTTAAGGTGGTGCTCTATAAGCATCAGAGGGGCGGCTGCAATGGATTAGGGCTCCTGCACACTGGCGATATCGCTCTCCCAATCCTTCTGAAAACCCCTGGATGCGAGGCGTCACTGCGGGGATTCCCTTCATCGCTGCCGCAGCTGTCACAGCTGAGGTAGGAGATCACGATGCTCTCACATTGTGTTCAGTGAGGCTGGCACTGCTGCCACCGGCCCAGTTGAAGGCGATGGGCGATTATCGCAAAAAGGCAGAACATGCTTCGTTTTTTTTTTGCGCGCAGCATCATAGGAGTGAAAACATCACAAATGAGAACTAAACCGTAGAAAGTCATTGGTTTCATAATCGTGTTTTCACTCACTCTTGTATCGGGAAAAAATGGCGCAATCTTCTCGCCAGTGTGCAGGAAAAGTGTTTCTCGCCTGTGTCATTGGGACTGTGGGTTGGCTCCTCCTACTACCTACCACTTCTCCCTGGTACCCGAACCCTCAGAAGAAAAGTAGGCATGGTCTAACACCAGTTTAACGGGCCCCCGGGGGCCAGACATAGTGTGCCCTTTCTAGCGAGAGGACTCCCTCCACAAGGGTTGGCAAGCACTGGGGGGCATGCTGCTGGAGTCATTTTACGGAGGAGTAAGTATACTTCGCCATGATTTAAATGTTCTCTCACTGGATGGAAGCCCACCCACCTCTCCTGATAGGACCCCTACTACAGCCCCCATCATACCTGCTTGAGGTTTAGCCCCTCTTCATGGCTCCAGCACTTATTTTCCCTTCTACACCGGTGGCAGTTACCCCCACTGGAACATCTCACACTGTTAGGAGGGTGCTGTGGACCAGGCAGGAACCTCTTTCTCATCAGGACTTCATTGCACGCTGTGCAGGATCTCCTCATGGCCCTGCTTGCCATGATTTCCTGGGGAAAGGTTGATGCTGCCTACCCCTGAGGATGTTACAGGGACCTTTTAGGGACTTACGGGGTGGACTACCACTCTAGTCTATTAGTGGCTGCTCTTATAAGGGTGGGCTCACAGGCTCTCTCCAGCCTATAGGGTGCCCCTGCAGGCAGAAGGTATCTTGCTGGAGAATTCTCCAATTACTGCTCTCTTGGTGCCCTTGTCCTGTGCTCCCATTGGTTCCTCTGCTCCCCATGGCTAAAGCCCGCCCTCGGGTCCTCTTCTTATTTCCTCCTGATCTCAGCATCCTCTGTCATCGGCTGGGACCTGTAGTACTTCTCACAGAGTACTGGGGCCACCAACAAAGGATAGGGCACGCTCCCCCTGGTGGCTGGCTGCTTTTTACTGGTGCCCCGTCTGCAGTAAGCGGTCTAGACCCCCTCACTTGTCAGACTCCTCGTACGCCCCACCCCGCACTTGGACGAGCTCTGAGCTTTCCCACAGGGACGACCCTCGCTCGAAAGGCAAAATGTTGTAGTCTGCCTCTAATTTCAATATGGATGAGGAATAATTGTCCAAACTATCCTCTTCAGCTGATAGTTTAAGAACTGTAGTGAAGAACATCCAGCAGGTGAAGGATCTGGAGCCTGAAGCGTCTGCAGACGTCTTTGAGATATCCAAGACATTTTCCCTAAGATCTTTCCTTCCCACAAGGAGTTTGAAGACGTCCTGAGCAGGGACTGGAATCTCCCTGATGAGCATTTCACCTACCGAAGCGCTTGGACATTATATACCCCTTTTCAGAGGAGTTCATAAAGCAATGGGTATCATCTCTATCCCCTGTCTCGACGACCTCCTAGTGAAGGGACCCTTCCCATTCAGCCGCTCTAGAATCATACAATGATAGAGTTGGAAGGACCCCCAGGGTCATCGGGTCCAACCCCCTGCTCAGTGCAGGATCCACTAAATCATCCCATCTCTAGAGTGTCTCCATCATCCCATATACTCTTGTTGCACGTGGATTATGTACGACACCCAAGTACTCTTTCTGGGCCTAACATTTGACACAGGTGTGCCCCTTGCAGATTCGGACTTCAGTCGCCATTTGACGTCTTATGAGAGTCTTGGGGTTAATGGGCTCTTCGTTCAAGGCAATTCCATTCAGCCAATGTCATGCCCAACCTCTCCAGTGAGCAATCTTCTCTTGATGGACAAATCCTCATACTCCCTGCATCAGAGCATCCGACTTCCCTGGATGCTTCGTCACTCCTACTGGTGGCTGGAATCCACTAATTCACTAAAGGTGATCCTTTCTGTGGTTGGTGCTGACCATGGTCGCCGGTCTCCTCGGATGGGGAGAGACGTTGCATAACTTCACGGCACATGGGGAAGTGGACAGTACAGGAGTCACACTCCCAATAAGAGTTGGGCCTTTGGGTCATACTACTGTCACTTTGTGCAGTAGCTGTCGGGATTCCTAGTCCGTGTCCAAACTGACAACTAGGTGGCTGTCGCATATATGAATCAAGGCAGAAGCAGGAAAAATCCGAGCATGTCCGGAAACGCACCTCGCAGCCATCTCTGCAGCCCACATACCAGGCATGGACAACTGGATGGCAGACTTTCTAAACAGAGTCTATACGGGGGAGAATGGGATCTGCACCCAGACGTTGGCATGATGGCATCCGGAATCAATTGCAAAATTCCAACCTTCATGTCCAGGGCAAAGGATCCTCAAGCATGGGCAGTAACGCTCTTGTATTCAGTGGACAGACTTCAAGTTGCCCTGCATATTTCTCCCATTCCAGCTCATTCCTTGCCCTTTCAAGAAGATCAAACCAGAAGGTCTTCCAGTGGTACTCGTGGCTCCGAACTGGCCTCGATTTAAGCAGACCTAGTCGACCTACTCATTGTCTCAATGACGCCTTCCACTTTCAGATCTTTTTCTGGAGGGACCCCTCTTCCACCCGAGTTTAGCCACACTTCATTTAATGGCCTGGTGGTTGAGGTTCCGATCCAGAGGGATCTGGGTGTTACTGAACCGGTCATCCAGACTATTTTGACAGCTAGTAAATCCTCCTCTCTGGTTCGCCACCAGGTGTGGAAAGCTTACTTCCTCTGGGGCAGTTGGTGTCGTTTTCCCCTTTCCCGACTACTTTTCTTCAGGCCGGTCTAGACATGGATTTGGGCCTCAGCTCCTTGAACGGACAGATATCGGCCCTGTCCATCCGTTACCAGCACCCATTGGTGTAGAAAGTGACCATCCACACCTTCTTACGGTGAGTTGCCCATGCCGCTCCTCCCTATCGTTCTCCAGTTCTGCCTTGAGACCTTAACCCCTTAAGGACCAGGCTGTTTTGTACCTTAACCCTTTCCAATCCATAAAATTTTTTTTTTCTCATCCATTCTCCCCAGCTCCAATTTATTTGGAGCTGGGGAGAATGGATGAGAAAAAAAAACATTTTCCCTTCACCCTCCTGAACTGACAGTTCAGGAGGGTGCATGTGCTCACTGCACCGTGGGGGGAATACGGAAGTAATACTTCCGCATTCTCCCTTCTGCCTCCCGTCTCGGCGATCATGTGACCGCTGGGGGTCAGGTAACATCGGCAGTCACATGATCGCTGGACGGAATCTTTGTGCATTACATAGCGCTAATTGAGCGCTATGTAATGTGTAAAGGAGAAGGCAGAAAGGGTTAAAACCCCTTTCTGCCTTCTCCTCGGGGTGCTTGATGAGGACCAGTGCAGGAGTGCATCTGCACCTGATGTGTCTGATGATCGGGTGCAGATGCACTCCTGCACTGCAGTGTCGCCTGTCCTGACATCGGACCTGTGGAGGGAAATAATGATGCTGGGGCAGGCCCGACATTGGAACGGAAAGGCTTAAGGACCAGGCACTTTTAGGGATTTTACCCATGTGGTGGTTTTACTGCCCTATTCTTTTTCCTTTTAGCTATCATAATTTATTTTTGCTGGTGTTTTTTTTTCCGTGACAGAGGGCGGTTTTATCTTTTTCACTGACTTTTTTTAGTTTTATTGGGGGTAAAAAGCTTAAAAAATTTTTTTTAAGCATTTCTAGTTATTTCTTTTTTTAAATTAGTATATTTACACTAAAATAAAGTATGGGAACGGGTTAACTTTCACTTTAACCATGTCCCTCTCCACTTAAGCGAGACTTCCCAGCTCGCCTTTTTGCCTTTTTGGTGGCTGTCCCCTTCATTCACGGAGTCAGTTTGCAGCCGTCTCGATCGATCCTCCCTTCTCTGTTGTACCCCAGGACAAGGTGTCCTCTCTCCTACCATAGTTGGTATCCTTCCACATCGATGAGGACCTTGTGCTGCCATCCTTCTGCCCTGCAGACGTACATCCGAGGGCGCGCACTCTCCATAACCTCAATCGATCCTCCCTTCCCTGTTGTACCCCAGGACAAGGTGGTCCTCCGCCCTGTGTCCTCTCTCCTACCATAGTTGGTATCCTTCCACATCGATGAGGACCTTGTGCTGCCATCCTTCCGCCCTGCAGACGTACATCCGAGGGCGCGCACTCTCCATAAGCTTGATTTTGGTTTGTGCTCCAACAATCTCTTTGGCTCAGACTTCCGCTATGACTCCCTTTTCATGATTCTGGACGTCCTAGAAAAGGCCTTGCGGCTTCCAAGTTGCTCATTTCACACTGGATCAAGTCAGCGATGATGTTGGAATACTGCGTAAAGGGCAGAGATCCTCCTTTCCGCGTTATATTCGGGTCAGGCTATGAGGTGCCTCTTGGGCAGTGCATAACGGCGCTTCCACCCCTGGCGGCTGCTCTAGAACGTCCCACGGTCTAAGCTGTGTCCTTTAATGCTTCAGTCAAGAAAATTAGAATTTTGTACTTTGTCCTAAAATCTTTGATTCGTCTAGTGGGGGGCACGGCACCCACCCAGTTTTTTTTCAATTCCCCTCTCTCCTTGGAGTGGTTTCCCCGGAGTCATGCATGTTCTTCACTGTTGCGGTTTAATGCTAAATCTTTTATACTTCACACTTCTGGTTGCAGCTTATTAACATCCTAATGATTAACTTGGTGCCTGCCGGAAGGGTTTAGCTGGTAGGAGGAGCTAACCCTTTTTATGCTTAGTGCCCGCCTACTACTGGCAGCAGCTATACCCGTGGTCCAAGCTGTGTTCACAGTAAGTATAACAATCTCCTTTCTCGGCGGCGTGGCCCTTTAATAATGTGTTCGCTCTTTCATGGTTCAGCAGTGTAATTTCTCCTAGTCGGCCACATAAACGCCCCCCGTCGATGGCCCAGAACGCAGGCTGCTTCCCTATAAGCAGAAGTGACACTTGTAACTAGAGATGGCGCTGCTGCTCTTGTCCTGTAAGGTCTCCATCACAAGGGAGACTAGTTGTGCAGCTGGGGGGTATGTTGGCGGTGTGTCGGCCATGATGCATTGCATGAATGTTACAGCTTGTGATTATTTCCCGCAGGATGAATCCAAACCCCCGTATTCGTATGCGCAGCTCATCGTTCAAGCCATCTCCTGTGCAAAAGATCGACAACTCACATTGAGTGGAATCTATGCTCATATTACTAAGCATTATCCTTACTACAGGTCTGCTGACAAAGGCTGGCAGGTACGACTGACTCCGAGAGCTACAAGGGGATGGTGCGAATTAAAGGGATTGTCCACGTTATGGAAGGCCGTCTCACTGGGTCCACGGAGGGGTAAAATAAGAGCAGCCCATGCTGCTGCAGCCAATGGTGGTGCTGCAATGGTCACTGAGCGCGGTCATTGGCTGCAGCAGCTTGTCTGTGGACGGCTCAGGCTGACTGCAGCCTCTAAAGATGGCGTCGGCCAGTAGACCTGAGTCGGTTGTGGGAGACGAGTGGAGAGAGTTATGTGACACCACGGGGGACCTGGTGAAGTGGCCTCAGAGCTCAGACAACAACTTTAAATGGGTTGTACCAGAATTTCAAGTTAATCCCTATCCTCAGGGAAAAACTTGCTGATCGGGGTCTCAACTTGAGAACGGGACCCCAGCGGGCGTCGCAGGAGAGCGTTCCTTTTTTATTTCCCACGTTTTAGAGCGGGGATGCATATGGACAACATTCCATACGCTCCCTATACAAACGTATAGGCCTCCTGCATGGTACGCAGAACAATAGACCATGCTGTGATCGATTTGTCATGCATGGATCAATGAAAGTCTATTGACTCCATACGTGTTCAAAACCCATTCGTGGACATGAGCCCTTTTGAGGTGTTGGGAACCGTGGATGCATGAGGGCGCGCACACAGGGTGACGGGGCTCAGACCATCAGTAGAGAGGATCGTCCAACAAGCAGCTCCAACGGTTTAGTTGTCCGCCATCCAGTGACTGGTGGCGCCATCGTTACACCCCTGTGAGCGTCTTAATCCTGCCTTTGCTGTGAAGCGGCACATGGCACACAAGGGGTCGCAGGAAGCGCCCGCATCATTGTCACACTGCCGTGGCTGCCCGGTCGCCAGAATTATCGCAAGTAGAAAATGTATGGGGTCATCTAGGACAGCAACTTCCATCGCCTACAAGTTTTCACAATCTAGAGGCTCAGTTACATGTGGAGCGACTGGCTGCAAGATACCATACAGAACTTGTATGTCTCCATGCCCGCCCGTATCACATCTTGTATAAAGCTAGAGGCGGCCCAACAGGATACTAGAGTCTCCATGCCCCCCGCATCACATCTTGTATCCAAGCTAGAGGCGGTACAACAGGGTGCTAGAGCCTCCATGCCCACCCGTATCACATCTTGTATCCAAGCTAGAGGCGGTACAACAGGGTACTAGAGCCTCCATGCCACCTGTATCACATCTTGGTTCCAAGCTAGAGGTGGTACAACAGGGTACTAGAGCCTCCATGCCCATCCGTATCACACTTATATCCAAGCTAGAGGCGGAACAACAGGGTACTAGAGCCTCCATGCCCATCCGTATCACACCTATATCCAAGCTAGACGCAGAACAACAGGGTACTAGAGCCTCCATGCCCATCCGTATCACACCTATATCCAAGCTAGAGGCAGAACAGGGTACTAGAGCCCCCATGCCAGCCATATCACATCTTGTATCCAAGCTAGAGGTGGTACAACAGGGTACTAGAGCCTCCATGCCATCCTGTATCACATCTTGTATCCAAGCTAGAGGTGGTACAACAGGGTACTAGAGCCTCCATGTCCACCCGTATAACATCTTGTATCCAAGCTAGAGGCGGTACAACAGGGTACTAGAGCCTCCATGCCCCCCATATCACATCTTGTATCCAAGCTAGAGGCGGTACCACAGGGTACTAGAGCCTCCATGCCCCCGTATCACATCTTGTATCCAAGCTAGAGGCGTTACAACAGGGTCCTAGAGCCTACATATGCCTGCCCGTATCACAGCTTGTATCCAAGCTAGAGGCAGTACAACAGGGTACTAGAGCCTACAGGGGGTCCGTTCTCTACAATAAATGATGCTTTTGCTCTGATATTGTAACCACTTGCTTATAACAATGTTACAATCACACAGAAGGTTTCATCTTCAACTTCTAGGGACAAGATTTTTTTTTTATTGGACAAAGAGGATGTTAGCCTGCGGGTCGCCCGGCCTCCGTGATGAGATGGTTACCAGTGCAGCTCTGGGCCTAGCGAAGGCTTCCAGGCCTGCCGTGTACTGAACCATATTACCCCCTGCCTAAGGCATGGCTTAATATGTGAACATGAAAAGCAGAAGAGATTTCAATATTCAGGTCTGCTAAATAATTCCAACCGACTCTTCCAAATCCTTACTACAAAAGTGAGAGGTATGAAAGTCACATGATGTATCTCACATGGGGGCGGCACTACGTTGTTTGCTCACCCGTGTGGAGGAAGTCATGTGTACCCCACAATGGTGGCAATGAAAACCTCTCAACTCGGAGGATGGAGACTAACGCTGTGGGCTCTGATGCGGGGTGAAGGGTTTACATATAAGGTTTTACAAGTAGCAAAGCCATAAAGCCAAATCTGTAAACACAGCAGTGTGATAGTGATGTGTATCCAGAGGGTGGCGCTCACAGGCCAGGAGACCTTGCTGAAGCATCGCAGGGTATGGTAAGCACGATCAGATGATCGCTAGTCGGGACTAAAAGACAGGAGAAACACAAAAACGGGTGTTCTCTGCCCCAAACTGAGTAAAAAGTACCGTTCTGGCGGTCAGACGGCGGCGGCGGTGTGGGCCCACGAAATGAAGTTGTCATGTAAACGCGACCCTCCAAAACTGGGGCAGCTCTAGTTCCTGTTTCACTTTACGTCCCTGACAGCTTGATAGTTTCCAGTACATGACATGGAAAGATACAAGTCGCCCCGTAAAGAGGCAGAGGAATAAAGGAGAAAACAAAACTCGAAAGCCAGCCGCACCCTGAAGGGGTTAAATGCGCCGGCTGCCGTGTCCTGGGGCCTTACGTCTTCTGTTTCGCTCTCTCCTCAGAACTCCATACGTCACAATCTGTCGCTGAATCGCTACTTTATAAAAGTACCGCGTTCTCAGGAGGAGCCCGGGAAAGGGTCGTTTTGGAGAATCGATCCTACGTCGGAGGCCAAGCTGGTTGAGCAGGCATTTAGGAAACGCAGGCAGAGGGGGGTTTCATCCTTCCGCACTCCTTTTGGCCCGCTGTCTTCCAGGTATTGCTTCTAGAAACGTTCCCTTCATGTTTTGTCGGGTTTATTTCCTTTTCTTCCTTTTTTTTTTTTCTTGCTTGAAGAATGTTGTCCTTGTTGTAGGAGCGCCCCCGCGTCCCCCACCTACCCGGACTCCTGCGGCTTGCAGACCCCAGACAGCATGTCTCGAGAAGGATCCCCTGTTCCACATGATTTTGGCTTTAAGATGGCCTCTGTCCCAGAGTATCGGTACTCCCAGAGTGCACCAGGTTAGTAACACAATTCCTGGAGGCCAAGCTGACTTTACACGACCTGTATATAACCTATTAAGCCCTGCCGTGGGTTTGTGGCAGGGCTTAATGTGTGACTCTTACATTATACTGCAGTGTATTGGAGAAGTAAGTTTAGGCCGGCTGCACACCACCGGGTTTGAATTGCAGAATCCGCGATCGTTTCCCGCATGGTCAAACCAATAGAGCATCCGCGGGTACACGCACACGAGCGGACAGTGGCCCTTCCGTAATTGACATTGTGGAAATGGCGCAGAATCCACGTCCTCTCTAGACGATGCAGGGAAGGGCAGGAGTTAAAAAAAAAATGTGTACTGTGCATGTCTGATGGCGAGCGGCGCGGAGCATCTGCGGTACAGAAGAGAAGACGGAATGACAAGTATGCGCGGCCGTCGGCCCGGGAACGGGGTCGGATTTCGAGCTCCCGCATGTAGAATTCGGCTAACGGGACTAGAAGACCATGTGAAAGTTTATTCATACACAATCTTAAAAATGCAATACGCCAAGCCCCGTGTCCGCGGCTACCACAAAACTACTAAACAATAAAAAAAAAACTTACGGGCGATTCATGATTAAAAACAAAAACCTGCTTTCTTCTTGTTGCGTAATGAACTGAGCAGCCCGACGAGGTGCAGGATGAGTGTTACTATATGAACCGCCTGGGGAGGCGCTGCCTGTACGGGGCACCAGATAGATTCTGGCCTTCGTCTCATGGCGTCCGTTAGAGCTCTATTCTCTACTAACTCACATTTAGTCTTTTTTTTTTTTTTGTTTTCTGGTTTTCCACAACACAAACTTAAAAAAATAATAATCGCCCAATTCCCAGGCCCATAATACCGTTGTCTGCCAGTGGAGCGCGCTTATTGTGGGGTGAGGTGCAGTTTCCATCGGCACCATTTTAGGATAAATATACAACTTTTTGATCACTTATTGCGTTTTAATGAAAAATAGCAATTCTGTTTTTTTTAAGCCTTTTACCATCTGAGGACATAATGTTATTGCACTGGTTACTACGAGCGTGTTGATGTTTAACTCCTTGACAACCACTCATACGTCTTTTGGTCGCGGCTGTTAAGAGTCTTTATTCTGATGTTCTGTCTTCAGAAGCCTGGCATTGGTCTCCCGTACCAAGGAGAGCGGATGCTTAGCTGTTAGATAACAGCCTGGCACCTGCTCAAACAAGCCCGGCTGTTTAACTCTTCACATGCCGTGGTCAGTGTGACTGTGGCATGTAAAATGCTGACAGAAGGGGGGTGCTTCCTCTTACCCATCGGACCCCTTCGATGTGATCATGCTGTCCTGATGGGTTGCTATGGCCTTTGGGTTTGCCAGCTACAGGCTCAGCCTCTGGCTCAGTTTCATAGGCTTTACAATACATTGCTATACAAATGTGTATTAGAAGTATAATAAAATATGCTGACTTCTCGTTCATATCATTGGGGGGCACTGCTGAAGACCGTGTGGCATAGAAACTGCCACTAGTGGACTAGTGGCAGAAAAGTGTTCGCTCCTCCTACAAGCTATGCCCATCCTGCAGGCACCAAACTAACCAGTTCTGTTGTCTGCCCTGGCCTCAGAAGAAAAGGCAGCATGTTGAAGCTTAAAACATGAATGTTACACACCAGCCATATTGTCTCCCCTTTTTCCAGAAAACTCCCCACCTCCTTAAAGGCAGGCGAGCGCATAGGGGTGGGTGTAGTGGGGACCCCTCTAGGACTTGGGAGGCCTCTTCCTTATTTATCAAGAGGATAGTAGACAGAAGATTCGAATTCCTCTGAAAACACAGCACTCCCTTCATTGGTGGCTGGATTCCCCACAGATCTATCTGGGATGCTCATTTATGATCCTTCAATGGCAGGTATTCCCCATGGATGCCAGTCTCTTTAGCTAGTGAGGTCTTCTGTGAAATCTCATGCCACAAGGTACTTGAACTGAATAGGAATCCAGACTGCCAATAAATGTGTTGGAATTTAGGGCTGTTCTGTCGCTTCATCACTTCCCACCCCAGTTGACACGTCGCCCAGTTCGAGTACCACAGCTTGAGGGTCATGGCAGAAGCAGCAAAGGTCTTGAACTGGGATGAAGATCATCTCTCAGTACACTCGGTGGTCCATATACCGGGAATAGACAACTGGGATATCAGGCTTCCTAGGTGGGGAGACAGTCGATCTGGGAGATGGGAGCTACATCCAGACGTTTTTTGAGCAATTTATCGAAAGTGGGGCCAACCGGACATTAATTAGGTGGCGTCCAGAATCAATCAACAGCTGCCAATCTTTGTGGCCAGATCTCATGATCCGCTCTAGTAATTCCCTGGACAGGGCTTTTGTACGCATGTCCCCCCTTTCCACTAATCCCTCGACTTCTCAAGAAGGTCACAATGGAAGGTCTCTTGGTGATTCTCATTGGCACTGCCAGGCATGGGACACGGATCTCGTTGACTCTCCATGGCGACTTCCTCATCGAAAGGATCTTCTCTTACAGGGACCCCTCTTCCACCTGAATTTATCCATGCTTCAGTTAACGGCATGGCAGTTGAAGCCACGGTCTTGAGAGCCCAGGGATTTACGGAACCTGTCATTCAAGCATTCGTCTAGGGTTTACCATTGCATTTGGAAAAGTTTCTTTGCTGCGAACACCACTTTCACCCAATGCGTTCTTGTTCATCACCCCACCTGTCCTTTCTACAGCAGGGTATGGATATGAGCTTGAGCCTTAGTTCCATAAATGACAAATATTTGCTTGATCCATACATTTGCAGCACCCACTGGCCTCATAGTCGGCCATATGTACAGTCCTACAAGGACTTGCTCACACCACCAGTACATGGTCTTGCAGCTTCCAAAGTGGTCATCACTTTCTGGATCCGATCAGTGGTTGTAGAGGCCTACTGTGTCAATGACAGAGAGCCTGCATTCTGAGTTACGGCGTGCTCCACTCGGGCAGGCGGGGTTCACGTGCCGTAAGCAACGGTGCTTCTGCTATTCAAGTGTGTAAGGCAGCTGCATGGACCTCTTTGCACATTTCTTCAAAATGTTACCGGAAGAATACTTTCCATAGTGTCCATTCATGACAGCACACATGGAGGTTGCTCCGCCTGTGATCCTTGGGACAGGAAGGAGTTCTTTAAAAGCCACCTCCCACCGCTTGACTCCAGTGTCTTCCTGTCCCAAACGGACACAGGAGGAGTTCTCCGTGCTGAGGATGGAGGCAGGGGGAGCTGCGAGCGCTACTCACCGGGGCGCGGGGTATCCGGCCAGGGGAGGCAGCTTCCTCGCTCCGTCCGGAGGATCAGCATCTTCAGTGGGGAAGGAGCGGCAGGTGCAGGTGCGACTGCTCTGCGCTCCTCCTCGGCGTCTATCGGCTGCCGGCTTCCGAGTATGGGGCGGCGCTGCGTCGTGCGCGATGACGTCAGACGTCGGCATGACGTCAGACATAGCGCAGGCGCTTAAAGGCGCCAAATTCAAATACAATGATCCCTCTTCATGTCCTAAGGCGACTTTTCCTTCCTGGCTGAGCAAGTATGGATAGCGCTGAAGGGGATAAGATTGTGCCAACTGTAAGTAGTCCACTTGGACAAACATGGGGGACATGTTTTGTGAGTAATGAAGTTTTTCACAGCAGGAGAAAAAAAGGATCAAGAGGTGTGCGTTATGCGCAAAAAAAGTGGACGATAACGCCAAGAGACCCATATGCTCGGACTGTACTTCAAAAATAGTTAGACGAGCAACACAACCTATTACAGGGTATTCATGAAATGGTGCAGGAAGAGGTACAGGCATTAAAAGAGCAAACCCTTGACGCCCAACCGGGACTCTCCCGGAAAAGGGTCTGCACCGAAACTTATGGGACCTCTTCACCTGAACACTCAGAGGGAGAGTTTTCAGACAACTCCTCGGAAGTGTCAACCCCCATACTAGAAGGGGATAAAAAGTTCTTTTTCTCAAACATGGACCTGGAGGAACTAATTTCCGCAGTCCGTAACACCATGGAGCTCACTGATACACCGCAGGTCAGATCAGTGCAAGATTAAATGTTTGGGGGCCTCAGAACTCGCTACAAGAAATGCTTCCCAGTTAACGAAAACCTGCGAAACATGATCTTGGATGAGTGGCGCAAACCCACACGAGGGTCCATCATCCAAAAAGAGTTCAGAGAGAGACTCTTTTACGGCGGAGGATTCCTCTCTTTGGCGTATAATCCCCAAAGTTGATGATCCAGTCGCAAAACTGACAAAAAAGACGGCTCTCCCTTTTGAAGACTGCTCCCAGTTGAAAGATCCGATGGAGCGTAAAATGGAGGGGTTCCTGAAAGGCGTATGGGAATCGGCCTCCACGGTCATAGAGACCAACATAGCGGCCACATCAGTGGCAAGGTCCCTACACCTGTGGTTGGATCAGCTGGATTCTCACCTACATTTAAAAACCCCTAGGGAAGAGCTTGTCAAATGCCTACCCCTAATTAAAAAAGTGACAGCTTTCTTAGCGGACGCATCAGGGGAGTCCGTGAGGTTCGCGGCAAGAAATGCGGCCAGAAGGGCCTTATGGCTCAGATCATGGGCAGGAGACCAGACGTCCAAGTCCAGGCTATGCACAATCCCTTTGATGGGTGAATATCTTTTTGGGCCAACACTGGACAAAATCTTGGAGAAAGCAGTAGATAAAAAACTAGGCTTCCCAACAGACTACCTGCCCAAGAAAACCATTCCCTTTCGGAAAGAATATATCCCAAGGGGAAAAAGCAAATGGAAGATGGGTAGGTGGTCCTACCCGAAAGGGGGCAGAGGGAGAACTTCGGGGTTTCCCTCTAGATTTGACCCAAGATAAAAAGTCACGGTGGGGGGGGGGGGGGGGGGGAGACTTCTCCCTCCAATACTCAGAAAACTGGCTGCAGATCTCAAAAAGCCCCTGGGTTCTGGAGATAGTCTCTACAGGCTATAAAATCAGGCTAAACTCGAATCCCCCCGATAATTTCTGCATAACACCACTGCAGCCCCCCAACCTCCAAGCAAAATTGGAGGAGGGTGTATTTAATTTGATTAACATAGGAGCAGTTATTCCTGTCCCTGCGGCGGAACAAGGCCAGGGTTATTACTCCCGTTTATTTTTGGTCCCAAAGCCAAACAGCAAACAGTTATTTTGAATCTCAAAAAGTTAAATGCTTATATAAATAATTATATGTTTAAAATGGAAACCATACGCTCGACGGTCCCATTGATAGGTCAGGGTAACGTTATGTGTACTATAGACCTAAAAGATGCGTATTTCCACATCCCCATCCGTGTTACATCTCAAAAATTCTTAAGATTTTCAGTTTATATGGGTAATGCCATACGACATTTTCAATTTATCTGTCTACCGTTCGGCATCTCCTCAGCCCCTAGAGTGTTCACAAAAATCATGATTGAACCAGTTAGGTTCCTGCGGGAGCGCAATATTAAAATCGTCCCTTATCTAGACGATCTCCTACTGATAGCAAGCGACGCTAAAACCATGAGGGCTCAGTTAGAGGAGACGCTACAGCTACTCAGAAAACTAGGCTGGATCATTAATTATGAAAAATCTAGCCTAGTCCCAGAAACTAAAGATTTTTTTAGGGATCCTTCTGGATTCAAAGAAAAATCGGTCCTTTTTACCCGAATCAAAAATTTCCCACATTTTAAGAGATACAAAATTTCCGGAAGAAAAAAGAGGTGTCAGTAAGGGAGACAATGCATATCCTGGGCCTAATGACGTCCTGTCTTCCGGCAGTTCCCTGGTCTCAGTTTCACTCCAGGATTTTACAACAAAAATTGTTGACGACCTGGGATCGTTCCCAGGAATCCCTGGAGGAAAAATTCAAATTACCACTATGGGTAAAAAAAATCCCTAGATTGGTGGCTGGCCCCATCAAACCTGAGGAAAGGAGTCCAGTGGGCACTCTCTCCGTGCATCACTACAAATACAGACGCCAGCGGTACAGGATGGGGTGCCCAAGTGGCAGGTGAAGCCTTGCAGGGATGCCGGTCTAGGTCCACCAGTACCCACTCATCCAATTATAGGGAACTAAGGGCGGTCTGGGAGGCCCTGATTAGATCAGAGGATGTATTACGAGGCAGACATGTGAAAATATTATCAGATAATATGACTACGGTTTCCTTTCTCCGTCACCAGGGAGGCACCTGCTATCCTCGCCTGCAGTATATGGCAAGCAAAATACTATCCTGGGCAGAGGTCAACACGGCATCCCTCTTGGCGGTCCATTTAAAAGGGACTCAAAATCAGGTGGCGGACTTCTTAAGCAGGGAAAAACTGGATCCGGGAAACTGGTCCCTCAACCCGGAAGTATTCTGACATCTTACGGACCAGTGGGGGCTACCACAAGTGGACCTGTTTGCCTCAAGAAAAAACGCAAAATGCCGGGACTTCTCCCTAGATCCAGCAGACCAACCACTAGCATTAGATGCACTGTCCCAAGAATGGGAAATGCCCCTGGATTATGCGTTCCCTCCCTTACCGCTAATAGCCAGATGCCTGCAAAAAAATCGCACGCAGTCACACCACCGTCATATTCATCGCCCCGGCATGGCCAAAAAGACCATGGTATCCAATGCTGAATTGGTTGGCAATACAATCTCCGATAGCGCTACCCCTCAGAGAGGATCTCCTATCCCTGGGTCCAGTTTTGTTCCAGAGAATCCACTGGTTAAAACTGACGGCCTGGCTGCTGAGAGGCAGAGATTAAAAAAACAGGGGCTTTCCAACAAGGTAATTAATACTTTATTCAAGAGTCGGAAATCAACTACCTCGAAAATTTATTATAGAATTTGGGAAGTGTTCTGTACGTGGTATAAACCAGAGAGCCCTAACCTAGATCATCCGGACGTTATTAAAATTCTAGATTTTCTGCAAGCAGGGCTAGACAAGGGTCTTAGTCCCCGAACTCTGCGGGTTCAGACAGCAGCTCGTAGTGCCCTGTTTGATGCTAAACGTTCGGAAAGCAAATGGATTAAAAGATTCCTGAAGGGGGCCAATAGATCAAAACCCTTCGTGAGGGAGCCATCACCGTCATGGGACCTTAATGTAGTCCTGGAGGGCCTCTGCGACCCGCCATTCGAGCCCATTAACCAGATCACGGTGAGAAATCTATCCATAAGTCGCCTTTCTGATCGTCATCACATCGGCTAGGAGAATAGGCGAGTTACAAGCCTTATCTAGTAGAGAGCCCTACTTAAGGGTCTTAGATGACCGGGTAATATTCAAACACACCCCTGACTTCTTACCAAAAGTCGTGTCCCCTTTCCATCTAAATCAAGAAATAACACTGCCATCATTCTGTCAAAATTTTAGTAACACGAAAGAAGAGCGTCTTCATAACCTAGACGTCCATAGAGTAGTAAAAGCCTACCTAGAGGTTACTCAAACTTTCCGAAAGTCAGAAAAGTTTTTTTTCTACAATACCAAGGGGCCAGTAGGGGCAGACCAGCTTCAAAGGACACTATAGCTAGATGGATCAGGTTAGCGATCCAGGAGACCTACAAGACCAGAGGTTTGGTAGCTCCGGAGGGGACGAGGGCCCACTCCACCAGGACTCTCGCCACCTCCTGGGCAGAGCGCAGGGGAGCCTCAATAGATCAGATCTGCAAGGCAGCGACATGGTCTAGTAGAAATACGTTCGCAAGACATTATAGACTAGATCTATACTCAAACACAGAGTTGGCCTTTGGACGGAAAGTACTCCAGGTAGTTGTCCCCCCCCCCCCCTAAAGAAAGCTCTTATGATTTGGTATACCTCCATGTGTGCTGTCATGATGGACGCTATGGAAAGACAAGAATTATTTCTTACCGATAATTCCTTTTCCATGAGTCCATCATGACAGCACTTGCTTTCCCACCCTTGATTGATGTATATAATGGCTGTACATACGATTAATGTCTTTCAGTGCTAATAAAAAAACTGTTGGACCTCGTATCCGTTGTGATAATTTGGAAGTCACCGGAGTCAAGCGGTGGGAGGTGGCTTTTAAAGAACTCCTTCTTCCTGTCCCAAGGATCACAGGCGGAGCAACCTCCATGTGTGCGGTCATGATGGACTCATGAAAAAGGAATTAACAGTAAGAATAATTCTTGTCTTTTGCATCACGCCTCTCTCGGTCACAGTAAACTGACTGCATGCGTCTTTTTTTTTTATTTTCCCACCCTTTGACGGACTGCTTTAGAACACCTCAAGGTCTTCAGCTGGTCCCCCAATGATACGGACGAGAAAACAAGATTTTGGTGCTTGCTGTGACATCCCTGTCTAGTTCACTGGGGACACACTACCAACCGTGCTCTATTAGTACTTCAACATATGTTCCTCCTTGTGGGAGTCTTCATTTTGCAGTTGCAGATGATACTATTCCGAGTTACAGCTTTAATGAACAGTTTGTCATGTTCTTGACTGTTTCCATATCCTACTCTGCTCCTACTACTTACATAAGAGTAGTGCCTGCTGCAGGGGTATAGCTAGTAGGAGGAGCTAATGTTTTCTGCTTGGTGTCGCCTCCTAGTGGCAGTAGGTATACCACATGATCTGCAGCTGTGTTGCTCAAAGAACAAGACTAGATTTTAAGTACAAAAATCTTGTTGTTCAAGTCCCACAGGGAGACAAAAATAAGGTTTTAAGTAGTAAAAATGTCAACATCTCCCCCCCCCCCCCTCTTTTGCTATGTAAAAAAAAAACAAAAAAGTGTGTGGAATTGCTGCATTTCTAATGATCCAGAGGAAAAATGTTGGTACATTTAACCCACCCATGTGAATGTCATGGGGAAAAAGTTTTTAAAAAAAACATGGCGAAAAAAGCTAATTTTGCCTCTTTTACCTTACAAAAAAGGAACGAACAGTGATCAAAATGTCGCGTGGATCCGCAACTCACCCTGCAGGAAATAGAACCCCTATATAAATGTGTCATTGGTGTAAATGTACCGGCCTGCAGAATGCATGTGACGGATTTATGCCGCACGCTGAACGCCGGTTTAGGAAAAAAACATGGCAGACTTACAGCCTCTAGAAAAAATGGAATAAAAAGCAATCAAATGTTCCCAAAAATTGGATAATGGAGCCTAGAGCTCATCCTGCAGAGTACAGAAAGCCCAAATAGAGCTCCGCCGATGGAAGAATAACGCCAGCACTCCAAAGCAAATCTGAAACCTTTGTTTATGTACAAGAATAGCATAAACTTGGTATCAGTGGAATGGACCGCCCCCGAGGATATGATCAGTGTGTTCTGCATGTGTCGGACCGCCCCCGAGGATATGATCAGTGTGTGGTCTGCATGGTGTCGGACCGCCCCCGAGGATATGATCAGTGTGTGGTCTGCATGGTGTCGGACCGCCCCCGAGGATATGATCAGTGTGTGAACACCCTAAAAAGGGAAATCCACAAAACTAAGTTTTATACAAAGCACTCTGTTCCCACAAATGTCATTACAAAATACGACTTGTCCTGAAAGGTTACTAGATGAGAAGTCAAATAACGTGCTGCGCCCCCGGTATATCGGGATGAGCTGACTTGAAAACCATCTTGTGGCGTTGGACCTTCTGATTTGTCTGCCTCCATTCGGGGATGTACTTACCTGGGCAATGTCCAGTATTACCGGGATGCCAGAGCTGGGGAAGAAATACCCTGCAGAAGGGATTCTGGCTTTTGCCTTAACCCTACAAGAATGCAGAATTCTGAGGGTTGGCTCTGTGTGTGCCTAATGCCCAGGACCTCTAGGGCTGTATGGTTCTTGCCTTTTATGGCTTGGGCTTACGGCCTCATGGCCAGTAGATTTTCTTGCTTGGTCTTTATAACCTTTATGGCTTGGCCTTATTACCTCAAACTCCAAATGAGCCTATTGTAGAATGTGTTGCTCTCCCAATAATGGCGCTGGGATTTCTTGGCGAATGCCTGCACAGAGTTGGGATTAGAGCAGGAAGGTCTGTTCTGTTCTAGTAATTCTGCTGGGACCGCACTCTGGTGAAGGACCTGGTTGGGGAATACGGCGTCCAGGAATACGCTGTGCTTGATTGCCTTCCGAGGGAAGTATGGGTTTGGCCCAGAACCCGATAGTTTTTGTTTTTTTTTTAATTTTCTCCTTTTGGGAAGCCTAAAGTTTAGAATTAACGGCCGGACATAATTCTTATTTTTTTTACCACCCCCTAAATGCTGCAAAAGCACCGCCCCTCCGAAAAATGGCAGTCACATTTTTTTTTCTTCATTTTACCTGTATTATAGAGGTTTTTAAAAGTTTCCCAATACATTGTATGGTACAATAAACGGTAGCATTAAAGATGCAACTGTTCCCACCGAAAACAAGCGCTTGTACGGCTTCGCTGATGAGAAGATAGTCGTAGCACCTGGAACACAGGGATGAAAAGCGGCTGGTAGTTAAAGGGTTAAAGCATAATGGCTGACCAATCCAGATTACTTTTGTGTCTATGTACTTCTGTAGACTATTACTGTATTCGTTCTTCATAACCTGCATTTATTGATGTTTTGTGGCAGGTTCTCCAGTGAGCGCCCAGCCGGTTATCATGGCAAAGCCTGTAGCACAAACCAATTTTGTGGCAAAACCTTTGGCCTACATGCCTGCTTCCATCATGACCTCCCAGCCAACAAGCCATGCCATCCATGTGGTGCAGCAGGCACCTACCGTCACCATGGTGCAGGTAGTCACCACACCGACTAATTCAGCAAATGGATACATAATTGCAAACCAGAGGCCTCCTTGTACCAGAGATGAAGTGCGTGGAGCAGCTATGGACGGCGTCGCGTCTGCCAGAGGTCAGAACAGGTTGCCTATTTTATAGTAAACCTGAGTTTTCAACAAGTTTTCTAAAATACTCCTGATCTTCCTCACCCGCTCAATTCCTGCTGTCTGCACCCTGCTTCATTATCGGCACAGTACCAAACTTGTTATATGTACCTCCTGTCATCTGAAATTTCATGACAGTTGAGGGATAGCGATGACCTGAAGCTTATGACTATGAAAATTCAAAAGAAATTGACGGCTGCCCCTCCCCCCCCTCCCCGTCTGCCTTGACGAGGCGCCGTCTGCCCCGCCCCCCTCTCCGTCTGCCCTGACGAGGCGCCGTCTGCCCCGCCCCCTCCCCGTCTGCCCGGACGGGGTGCCGTCTGCCCCGCCCCCTCCCCGTCTGCCCGGACGGGGTGCCGTCTGCCCCGCCCCCTCCCCGTCTGCCTGGACGGGGTGCCGTCTGCCCCGCCGCCCCCTCCCCGTCTGCCTGGACGGGGTGCCGTCTGCCCCGCCGCCCCCTCCCCGTCTGCCTGGACGGGGTGCCGTCTGCCCCGCCGCCCCCGCCCCCCCCCCTTCCCCGTCTGCCTGGACGGGGCGCCGTCTGCCCCGCGCCCCCTTCCCCGTCTGCCTGGACGGGGCGCCGTCTGCCCCGCGCCCCCTTCCCCGGCTCTGGACGGGGCGCCGTCTGCCCCGCGCCCCCTTCCCCGTCTGCCTGGACGGGGCGCCGTCTGCCCCGCGCCCCCTTCCCCGTCTGCCTGGACGGGGCGCCGTCTGCCCCGCGCCCCCTTCCCCGTCTGCCTGGACGGGGCGCCGTCTGCCCCGCGCCCCCTTCCCCGTCTGCCTGGACGGGGCGCCGTCTGCCCCGCGCCCCCTTCCCCGTCTGCCCCGCGCCCCCTTCCCCGTCTGCCCCGCGCCCCCTTCCCCGTCTGCCCCGCGCCCCCTTCCCCGTCTGCCCCGCGCCCCCTTCCCCGTCTGCCCCGCGCCCCCTTCCCCGTCTGCCCCGCGCCCCCTTCCCCGTCTGCCTGGACGGGGCGCCGTCTGCCCCGCGCCCCCTTCCCCGTCTGCCTGGACGGGGCGCCGTCTGCCCCGCGCCCCCTTCCCCGTCTGCCTGGACGGGGCGCCGTCTGCCCCGCGCCCCCTTCCCCGTCTGCCTGGACGGGGCGCCGTCTGCCCCGCGCCCCCTTCCCCGTCTGCCTGGACGGGGCGCCGTCTGCCCCGCGCCCCCTTCCCCGTCTGCCCCGCGCCCCCTTCCCCGTCTGCCTGGACGGGGCGCCGTCTGCCCCGCGCCCCCTTCCCCGTCTGCCTGGACGGGGCGCCGTCTGCCCCGCGCCCCCTCCCCGTCTGCCTGGACGGGGCGCCGTCTGCCCCGCCGCCCCCTCCCCGTCTGCCTGGACGGGGCGCCGTCTGCCCCGCCGCCCCCTCCCCGTCTGCCTGGACGGGGCGCCGTCTGCCCCGCCGCCCCCTCCCCGTCTGCCTGGACGGGGCGCCGTCTGCCCCGCCGCCCCCTCCCCGTCTGCCTGGACGGGGCGCCGTCTGCCCCGCCGCCCCCTCCCCGTCTGCCTGGACGGGGCGCCGTCTGCCCCGCGCCCCCTTCCCCGTCTGCCTGGACGGGGCGCCGTCTGCCCCGCGCCCCCTTCCCCGTCTGCCTGGACGGGGCGCCGTCTGCCCCGCGCCCCCTTCCCCGTCTGCCTGGACGGGGCGCCGTCTGCCCCGCGCCCCCTTCCCCGTCTGCCTGGACGGGGCGCCGTCTGCCCCGCGCCCCCTTCCCCGTCTGCCTGGACGGGGCGCCGTCTGCCCCGCGCCCCCTTCCCCGTCTGCCTGGACGGGGCGCCGTCTGCCCCGCGCCCCCTTCCCCGTCTGCCTGGACGGGGCGCCGTCTGCCCCGCGCCCCCTTCCCCGTCTGCCTGGACGGGGCGCCGTCTGCCCCGCGCCCCCTTCCCCGTCTGCCCCGCGCCCCCTTCCCCGTCTGCCCCGCGCCCCCTTCCCCGTCTGCCCCGCGCCCCCTTCCCCGTCTGCCCCGCGCCCCCTTCCCCGTCTGCCCCGCGCCCCCTTCCCCGTCTGCCCCGCGCCCCCTTCCCCGTCTGCCCCGCGCCCCCTTCCCCGTCTGCCCCGCGCCCCCTTCCCCGTCTGCCTGGACGGGGCGCCGTCTGCCCCGCGCCCCCTTCCCCGTCTGCCTGGACGGGGCGCCGTCTGCCCCGCGCCCCCTTCCCCGTCTGCCTGGACGGGGCGCCGTCTGCCCCGCGCCCCCTTCCCCGTCTGCCTGGACGGGGCGCCGTCTGCCCCGCGCCCCCTTCCCCGTCTGCCTGGACGGGGCGCCGTCTGCCCCGCGCCCCCTTCCCCGTCTGCCTGGACGGGGCGCCGTCTGCCCCGCGCCCCCTTCCCCGTCTGCCCCGCGCCCCCTTCCCCGTCTGCCTGGACGGGGCGCCGTCTGCCCCGCGCCCCCTTCCCCGTCTGCCTGGACGGGGCGCCGTCTGCCCCGCGCCCCCTTCCCCGTCTGCCTGGACGGGGCGCCGTCTGCCCCGCGCCCCCTTCCCCGTCTGCCTGGACGGGGCGCCGTCTGCCCCGCGCCCCCCTCCCCGTCTGCCTGGACGGGGCGCCGTCTGCCCCGCCGCCCCCTCCCCGTCTGCCTGGACGGGGCGCCGTCTGCCCCGCCGCCCCCTCCCCGTCTGCCTGGACGGGGCGCCGTCTGCCCCGCCGCCCCCTCCCCGTCTGCCTGGACGGGGCGCCGTCTGCCCCGCCGCCCCCTCCCCGTCTGCCTGGACGGGGCGCCGTCTGCCCCGCCGCCCCCTCCCCGTCTGCCTGGACGGGGCGCCGTCTGCCCCGCGCCCCCTTCCCCGTCTGCCTGGACGGGGCGCCGTCTGCCCCGCGCCCCCTTCCCCGTCTGCCTGGACGGGGCGCCGTCTGCCCCGCGCCCCCTTCCCCGGCTGCCTGGACGGGGCGCCGTCTGCCCCGCGCCCCCTTCCCCGTCTGCCCCGCGCCCCCTTCCCCGTCTGCCCCGCGCCCCCTTCCCCGTCTGCCCCGCGCCCCCTTCCCCGTCTGCCTGGACGGGGCGCCGTCTGCCCCGCGCCCCCTTCCCCGTCTGCCTGGACGGGGCGCCGTCTGCCCCGCGCCCCCTTCCCCGTCTGCCTGGACGGGGCGCCGTCTGCCCCGCGCCCCCTTCCCCGTCTGCCTGGACGGGGCGCCGTCTGCCCCGCGCCCCCTTCCCCGTCTGCCTGGACGGGGCGCCGTCTGCCCCCCGCCCCCTTCCCCGTCTGCCTGGACGGGGCGCCGTCTGCCCCGCGCCCCCTTACCCGTCTGCCCCGCGCCCCCTTACCCGTCTGCCCCGCGCCCCCTTCCCCGTCTGCCCCGCGCCCCCTTACCCGTCTGCCCCGCGCCCCCTTCCCCGTCTGCCCCGCGCCCCCTTCCCCGTCTGCCCCGCGCCCCCTTCCCCGTCTGCCTGGACGGGGCGCCGTCTGCCCCGCGCCCCCTTCCCCGTCTGCCTGGACGGGGCGCCGTCTGCCCCGCGCCCCCTTCCCCGTCTGCCTGGACGGGGCGCCGTCTGCCCCGCGCCCCCTTCCCCGTCTGCCTGGACGGGGCGCCGTCTGCCCCGCGCCCCCTTCCCCGTCTGCCTGGACGGGGCGCCGTCTGCCCCGCGCCCCCTTCCCCGTCTGCCTGGACGGGGCCCCGTCTGCCCCGCGCCCCCTTCCCCGTCTGCCCCGCGCCCCCTTCCCCGTCTGCCCCGCGCCCCCTTCCCCGTCTGCCCCGCGCCCCCTTCCCCGTCTGCCTGGACGGGGCGCCGTCTGCCCCGCGCCCCCTTCCCCGTCTGCCTGGACGGGGCGCCGTCTGCCCCGCGCCCCCTCCCCGTCTGCCCCGCGCCCCCTCCCCGTCTGCCCCGCGCCCCCTCCCCGTCTGCCCCGCCCCCCCTTCCCCGTCTGCCCCGCGCCCCCTTCCCCGTCTGCCCCGCGCCCCCCTTCCCCGTCTGCCTGGACGGGGCGCCGTCTGCCCCGCGCCCCCTTCCCCGTCTGCCTGGACGGGGCGCCGTCTGCCCCGCGCCCCCTTCCCCGTCTGCCTGGACGGGGCGCCGTCTGCCCCGCGCCCCCTCCCCGTCTGCCCCGCGCCCCCTTCCCCGTCTGCCCCGCGCCCCCTTCCCCGTCTGCCCCGCGCCCCCTTCCCCGTCTGCCCCGCGCCCCCTTCCCCGTCTGCCTGGACGGGGCGCCGTCTGCCCCGCGCCCCCTTCCCCGTCTGCCTGGACGGGGCGCCGTCTGCCCCGCGCCCCCTTCCCCGTCTGCCTGGACGGGGCGCCGTCTGCCCCGCGCCCCCTCCCCGTCTGCCCCGCCCCCCCTCCCCTCCTTTTCTTTCAGTCTTGTCCTTCTCTTCCTCCCGGCTCATCCGCCTCCCCTGTTCCTTATTGCTAGTGGCAGCAGCTATTCTGTGTCCCCCAATGAACATGACGGGTGATGAATTGTACATCAAGTAACACAAATTCCTCTCTCTTGGTTTGCAGGCATGAAGGAGGAGGTGAACACCATCACATTTGCTACAATTCCCACTTTTCCAACTGCCAGCAGGGTTATTCAGACCGTAGCGAGTGCCTTGCCCCAAACTGTTCAGGGGCAGAAAGTGACTCTTCTGCAGCAAGCAGCTCCAGTCAGCATAGCCCAGCACTCTCCAGTGGTGACGAAAGAAGTCGTGACAACTGCCAGCCTACCGGCAAACATGTATGGTATGTAGACCAATCACAGCCCGGCTCTCCAAGTAGATGAAAGTAGCCACATAAAGATGGTGACCTTGGAGAACTCTAAATATTAGTCAGATCCCAGCTCTACACAGTGATAGTGATTACAGTGCTGTTACCTCCAGTGACTACGGATGTCTCCTCTCATATCACTTTTGGTGAGGTAATGCCTTTTACCCCTTCAGGTGGTAATGCTACGATTTGTCAGTAATACCGCCCCCTTTCACTGGTAACACTGTCCCTTCCTTAGTCTCTCCGCTGTAGTCGGTGCCGTTTTGGTGAAGTGCCCCCTTGACTTCTTGGTTATGTGATCATGTGACAAACACATGATCCCTGCAAACCTACCCAGCCTCGCTAACACAGAGGCCGGGGATTCGCAGCAGCGATCACGTGTCTTGGGTCATGTGATCGCTCAACCAGGCAGTTAGCGGGGCACTTGAATAAAACTACGGTGGCTGGCAACGAAGGCAGGAGAGTATGGTCAGTTTTATTTTATTACACTGCTACTGCAGAGCGCCCCCTAGCAGGTCGGCACCCCGGGCAGTGGTTGGGGACGGGCACCATAGCAGTTGAGTGCTCTTCCTCTCTTGGCGGCACGCCACTGCCCGGGGGTGACCCAAGTGTCCAGCATGACTGTAGCAATGAGCTTTTTACTGCTGATTTAGTAATCTGGTTGATCCTTCCGACAGCTCTTACCAACCCTCTGCAGCTTCTGGCTGCTCAGGCCAGTACCTCTCTCCCGGTCACCGTGTCCAGTGGGGTGGAGCGAGAGACCCTGAAGGAACCAGAGGCTAAAAGACCACGTCTGGATGAGAGCTGCGGGTCACAAGCTGAAGCCATGGCATCCATGCCAGCAGAAGGGACGGGCGAATGAGATGAAATATAGTCCTTGTAAAGATGAATGTTCAGGTAATTCTAACAAGTACTTTATAGGGAGTCTGTCGGCCCATGTCAGCCCCATAGACTAAACGTAGACTCCTAGGAGCTGGCACACTGAGTCTGGGGTTGGTGGCCTCGCACCTACCTTCCCTGCCGTGTACCCGCTGTGTACGGTGCAGCGTCGGCCCATGTCAGCCCCATAGACTAAACGTAGACTCCCAGGAGGTGACACACTGAGTCTGGGGATGTCGGCCTCGCACCTACCTTCCCTGCCGTGTACCCGCTGTGTACGGTGCAGCGTCGGCCCATGTCAGCCCCATAGACTAAACGTAGACTCCCAGGAGGTGACACACTGAGTCTGGGGATGTCGGCCTCGCACCTACCTTCCCTGCCGTGTACCCGCTGTGTACGGTACAGCGTCGGCCCATGTCAGCCCCATAGACTAAACGTAGACTCCCAGGAGGTGACACACTGAGTCTGGGGATGTCGGCCTCGCACCTACCTTCCCTGCCGTGTACCCGCTGTGTACGGTACAGCGTCGGCCCATGTCAGCCCCATAGACTAAACGTAGACTCCCAGGAGGTGACACACTGAGTCTGGGGATGTCGGCCTCGCACCTACCTTCCCTGCCGTGTACCCGCTGTGTACAGTGCAGCGTCGGCCCCGTAGACTCCTAGGAGCTGGCACACTGAGTCTGGGGTTGGTGGCCCGCACCTACCTTCCCTGCTGCGTTCGGTGCAGCGTCAGCTCATATCAGCCCCATAGACTAAACGTAGACTCCCAGGAGGTGACACACTGAGTCTGGGGATGTCGGCCTCGCACCTACCTTCCCTGCCGTGTACCCGCTGTGTACGGTGCAGCGTCGGCCCATGTCAGCCCCATAGACTAAACATAGACTCCTAGGAGCTGGCACACTGAGTCTGAGGATGTCGGCCTCGCACCTACCTTCCCTGCCGTGTACCCGCTGTGTACGGTGCAGCGTCGGCCCATGTCAGCCCCATAGACTAAACATAGACTCCTAGGAGCTGGCACACTGAGTCTGGGGATGTCGGCCTCGCACCTACCTTCCCTGCCGTGTACCCGCTGTGTACGGTGCAGCGTCGGCCCATGTCAGCCCCATAGACTAAACATAGACTCCTAGGAGCTGGCACACTGAGTCTGAGGATGTCTGCCTCGCACCTACCTTCCCTGCCGTGTACCCGCTGTGTACGGTGCAGCGTCGGCCCATGTCAGCCCCATAGACTAAACGTAGACTCCCAGGAGGTGACACACTGAGTCTGAGGATGTCGGCCTCGCACCTACCTTCCCTGCCGTGTACCCGCTGTGTACGGTGCAGCGTCGGCCCCGTAGACTCCGAGGAGCTGGCACACTGAGTCTGGGGAAGTCTCCTCGCACCTACCTTTCCTGCTGCGTATGGTGCAGCGTCGGCTCCCCGCTCCACACAATCCCCACACGCCCCGGATGATATATGCCCTGGGCATGAAGGGGTTGCTGCATCAAGTGACGAGTTACAGTTTTTGGCAGTCATTGCCATGCGCTTGTTATTGGGCTACGCAAATTCCGTAAGTCCGCTACATTAACGGTGCGGAATTCTCTTCTGAAAGTGCCGGATCTGTAGTCTATGGGGCTGGTGGGAGCCGACGGGCTCTGGGATTCATGAATGCAAATCTCTCGCTCATTTCCCTGGTCGCCACACGGGTTGGTCCAGATATTTCCTGTACGGCTTGCTTTGTGTTCACTGTATTTTAGAATCCACTAATTGTAATTAAAGTTCTAAGCGGTACTAGTTAAAGGGGTTGTCTGCCACCCTCTGCCCGCATCCTCCACTTGTGCCCCCATTTATAAGTGAAGAGCAGGATTATCTGGCTTCATACGGGTCTATTTAGTGTAACTTGTCTGCTACTGATATGAAGCCAACATGTGAACAAGGCTGGGTGCTTATGGGCAAAATGTTTGACATCTTGGTAGTGGCGTTGCAAAGAAAGTTTTTAAAGGGGTTGTCTGGAGAGGCCACTTCAGTAGGACCTCCTGTACTCGAATACTAAAGTGGTTGCCAAGATCCAGTGCTGCAGCCCCGCTGTGATCCGGCCCGCCTGCCTCCATTCATAGTAAATAGCCAGTCTCTCAATGATTGACCAATTACTGTTTACACGGCCCGACAAATGAGTGACTTACCCTGTCGGCTGCTTGTACACGGCACGACTATTGCCCAAACTTAGTTTCCAGCAACTACTTGGGTTATAAGTGCCTGATGTCCTCCTCGAGGCGTCTGACTCTAAGAACAATCTGTGTACTTGTATTGCTGTCCTGTGACCCTAATGCTTGTCCTCTCCTCTTGCAGGTCTTGGGGCACTGGAGGTGAATTCTCAGTAATCAAGTGCCTTTCCCCCCGATGGATATATAATGCGTCACCCGCTACAACCTAAAGATCTTCAGATAAGCTAGATAGAAAATGGTGCAAGACTCCTCTTAACAGTCCAAGATACCGTGGCACCTCCTTAGTGTGCAGGACGCTGCTAGTGGGGGCGAGTGCAGGGTAGGAAGTCCTGTGGAGGACCGCAGGGAAACACAAAGTTGCAGGCAATTTTGTTAAGAAGTCCATGGTCTAACAAGACTGCAGGATGCAAATTCTTCCAGTCCGTCATTTGTGTTGCGCTGTGGAGCGCTGCCTGCCCTCCGCGGCTGATTGCTAGAACGTGCCCCCTGAGTTCTCCCTTCATCATGTCTAAAGCACTATTTTATAAAGCCGTTTTAATGGCTTCATTAATCTTTGATAACTTTTTTAATGCCTATAGTTTATTATAAAGATGGATTGCAGATTTCCTTTTGCTCCCGGGCCGCCCGCTTTTTATTTGTAGCGTTGTGCGTCATCTTGTAAATCCTCAAGATGCCCAGAAAAGCGCAGCGCTTCTGAGACGGATAGAAGTGATGCGGACTGCCACGTGTGGATGCTGCTCGGGACTGGTAGTTTCTTGGCTTCTCTAACTATAGCACTTTGATGGACTTAATCTGCACCAATGAATCCTTAGTAATCTAATCGGTAGGACCCGGTTTGGCCGTTATCATTCATCTAGACGTTTTCCTGACGCTTTTTGCTTTCTTTTTTCTTTTTGTGAAAGTAGATCCATTTTCTATGTAATGAGACAGCCTGCCAAGTATCCTGCACTCTAAAGTAATTTAAAGTAAAATATTTTACTTACACGCTCTTTAATTGGAATTGCAGATGGGAAGCTGATGCACTCTATTGGCAGAAGTCTTGGGACACATAGAAGGGGATGAAATGTGATTTTATTTCCATTTTTCTATCCAGTGTTGGGCCTCCTTTGGCCTCAATGTCTGCAGTCCCCCTCCGCGGCCGCTGTCCACCAGATCCCTTAGATGTGTGCAGGGATTTGCTCCCATTCCTGGAAGAGCTTCAGATAGTGATGGGGGATGAAAGGCATGCACGGCGGTCTAGTTTGTCAGGAATGTCTCTGTACCCGTTGGCATTGAGGGTGGACTTCACTATAACCAATGGTCCTAGGCCTTCCCAGCCCTCCCACCACCATAACAAAATCTCCTCCAAACTTCACTGTTGGGACAATGCCATCACGTACAAAGCGCTCCCGAGGCAACCGCCACACCAGAGTATCACCATCCGAATGGAATATAGTGTCCTGTGAGTCATCTGTCCACAACACTTGTTACTTACAGTCCGTCGCTCCGAGCCCCATCGCAGGCGCCGCTGTACATTCACTGCTGTGATGTTGTGTGCAGCCGCTCATTCATGGTAACTCTTCACACACCGTTCCCTACGGATGGTTCTGGTGCTAGTGAAAGTTCCAATGGCCTGTGAGCCCTGAGTGAGGGGAGACTATGTGTGTGATGTCTTCACAGCTCCTACAAGACTTCATTGTCCACGTTCTGTCAGTTTACGAGGTCTCCCTGAACGTGGCGGCGCCGCACACACCGGATGGCTTCCATCTCCCACTAACATGGCCAACAGTGGACTCTGGAAGGTCCAGAAGCTGCGATGTCTGTGCTGATTGGTTGGTGACACCCCCCACCAGACCCCGTTGTCAGCTCTACATCTGGTGACACCTTCCCCCACCAGACCCCATTGTCAGCTCTACACCTGGTGACCTCTTCCCCCACCGGACCCCGTTGTCTGCTCTACACCTGGTGACATCCCCCCCACTGGACCCCGTGATCAGCTCTATACCTGGTGACCTCCCACCACCACCACACCGGAGCCCGTTGTCCAGCTTCATACCTGGTGACATCTACCCCCCCCCCCCACACACACACACACCGGAGCCCGTTGTCCAGCTCTACACCTGGTAACATCCCCCCCCCCCCCCCCCCCCCGCACCGGACGCCGTTGTCAAGCTCTACACCTGATGACCTCCCCCCACCACCAAACCTAGTTGTCAGCTCTACACCTGGTGACATCCCCCCACCGCCAAACCTAGTTGTCAGCTCTACACCTGGTGACATCCCCCCACCGCCAGGCCCCGTTGTCAGCTCTACACCTGGTGTCATCCCCCCCCCACCGCCGGGCCCCGTTGTCAGCTCTACACCTGGTGACATCCCCCCAACCGCCGGGCCCCGTTGTCAGCTCTACACCTGGTGACATCCCCCCACCGCCGGGCCCCGTTGTCAGCTCTACACCTGGTGACATCCCCCCCACCGCCGGGCCCCGTTGTCAGCTCTACACCTGGTGACATCCCCCCCACCGCCGGGCCCCGTTGTCAGCTCTACACCTGGTGACATCCCCCCCACCGCCTTGCCCCGTTGTCAGCTCTACACCTGGTGACATCCCCCCCACCGCCGGGCCCCGTTGTCAGCTCTACACCTGGTGACATCCCCCCCCCCCCACCGCCGGGCCCCGTTGTCAGCTCTACACCTGGTGACATCCCCCTCACCGCCGGGCCCAGTTGTCAGTTCTAGACCTGTTGGAATTCTGATGGCTTCTGTACTGGGATCTCCTGTGTGATACTCATGTAATTAATGCTCACACATCTGATTTGCATATCCCTTTTGCTTGACAGCGCAGGCTTAGTGGGTGTTGCAATACTTGTCTTCAACATAGTTGTCTTTTGACCACTTTTCCATAAGTGGGGTCGTTGTCAGCAAGTCCAGTATAACGCAGCACACTCCACGTTGTCTGCCTGGCAGCTTTATGCATCTAATGACTTTCAGTTGTCCTACAGATGTAGAAACGGTTCTGTTCACTAAACTGTTGTCTGTGTCGGCATATGGCGTAAGCGCACATACAGAAGGCTAAAGGACGCCATCACTTTTGTGCTCTCTGGGCATACACTCTTGATTCTATATGAAAGTAACATATATTTAATTTAATTGTGAAATAGTTCTCTAACGGGAACACAAAGTATCTGGATTGGTTTCCTTTTCAGTAGATAAAATGATTGTACTTACAAATCTGGGCAGAGCATCATTATAGCGGAAGGCTTTCTTCAGACTACGTTCAGCTGCCCAGTTTCTGTTCCATCTCTGCTTTCCATCCTCCGTGCAGAAAACAGTATGTGGAAAGATAGTAGGATGGAACCAAGGGGGTGACTCTCTGAGACTCGGAGCTCTTCTGTCTACTCATTACCCCAGGCTCTGTTCGTTCTATAGGACAGGGCCAGTACAAACGGCTGTAGCCCTGGTTCTGTAAGTGGTACCAGCGTGCTTTTACCAAGCCAGGACACTCTGCTTTAAAATGAGACCAAAGGCTTGTCTGTAGCCCCGATGGAAGCAGAGGTATAGCCTTTTGAAATCTGTTTGGGAATGCAGAATTTATAGCTGTCCTGTAAGCCAGAGGGGAGCGCAGCGAGGAAAGAAGCGGGCAGCAGCGAATGATCTGTCCCAGGACTGACGTGGACTTGTGTTCGTCATCACCCAATCATTTAGAGAGCATATGTCTGATTGTCACATGTGGGAAGGGGCTTTTCTTTATCCCTCTGTGCCGTTTAACTACGCAGATGCTGCAGTCATTGCCAAGTGGACATCTAAGTGGTTTTACAGGAAACGAAGAACGGACGTAGTCTCTCCCCCCCCCCCCCCCTTCCTTTGCACAATGAGCAGAAGAAGTAAAACCTAATGAAACCTCTAACAATGTCTGCCGTAGTCCTAATGAGCCGTATACTAAAGCTGGCGTAATATGCTGTTTATGCCACATGGGGAACGCTGGAAAAAGATCAACGGGTGATATTACTGCCTAGAAAACTAGAACTCGGCCCACAAAAGAAAGTTCTGTCCGCTGAAACCTAGAGATTCTGAGGGCCAAGCCTCACCCATAGCATGCCGATGAACAGCCTGCTCCCCCTTGTGCTGTCACTGCATGGAACGCCTCTGTGACTTCATGAACTTGGTGACAGAAGAAGTGATTTACTAGTTCTTAAGGCTTCGATTAGTTATGTCACTAAGGGGTTAAAAGTGGACTTGAGAGGTCGAGTTCCGCTTCAAATATATTTACCGGAGACGTAAATTCAAATTCTAGAAGTGCCAATTTCGGGGGGTGATGTTGATGTGACTCTTGGGGGGTTAAATAGGACAAATGGCACTTTTGTGCCAGTTTAAAAGACTGTCAGGGATGAAAACTCTGTACCAGCGACCCAAGAAGCCCCCGTCTCACAGGTCTGCCCCTCTGGTCCGGTCTTGTTTTATGTTCCCCTGCAGCCTTCTGCATAGAAGATGAAGTGCTGGCCTGCAATGGGCGGACCTACATGTGGGGATCCCACCACTGACCCGCATTACCCATGCTTCATCTTCAGAATGCTGCTTGGACCTTCTGTTTTATAATTGGAGGCTACTAAACTCACAGAAACGGGGCACAAAGTGACTCAATTTTGCATCTCGGCAAATTTAGATATTCCCTTCTTCAAAGGAACATGTCTGTACTTCAGTTTTCCAGCCGCATTGATGCAAAATGTGTTTTTTCACCATTTCTGTATGTTTTACTCCATGGCCCTGCCCCCAGCTGCTGGCACAAGAGGAGCTCTTGCTTCACAGAGTGTCCTTGGCTACAGTGGGATGGCATGGAGGAGACTAAACTGGTCCCAGATGATAGGAAGCCTGCCGGCTGACTCATTCGGGGGGCCAAGAAGTCATCGCCCATCTATTCTGGGGAAAACGTACAGCAGCACTTTGGTTAAGGTGGTGCAGACCCCATAATTACTGCTCCGCCAATAAAAGGAACTTCTATGAGAAACGGAGGCTTCAATCACAAATTGATTGATTTTTTTTTTGTGGAGTTTTCACTGGCTTGTTAGACTTTCCACTTTTTGGTGCCCCCTTTTTTTTTTCTCCTTCATTCGTACAATTTTGTCCTATAAGGAATTCTAGGGGAAAAGCCATACGGAGCGCATGCTGCGATGGGGACCCCATGGAGACTGAAGCCGGCTGTTTGCAGTGCCCCTCAGATTTTAAAGGATTTACTTCAATTGCAAGTGATCCCCCCCTAGCCACAGTGTAGGGGATACCTTGCTGATCGGTGGGGGTCTCACCACTGTATGGCAACACGCCTGTCTTGGATAAGTGTTGCCATCCAGTGGTGACTGCCGCTTCCTGCAGATCAAACTGGACGTAGATTTCCACTGTCATTTATACCAGTTTTTGGTGTAAATTTGATTTTGACAAGCTGCAGCTGGCCACGCCTCTCCTGCCAAGCCCTGCCCACTATTTTTATTTTTACAAGGGTGGCTCAAAAAGTCCCCAATTTTTACGTAAGTGGGACATGCTCAATAATGTAACTATTCTACATCCGAATTGTGGTGTAAAAGCTTTCATGCACCCCAGTCTTTTCTGTTTTGGAAATCTGTCTGCAGCCGTCAGCGGGAAGTCTATAGAGGGCTATTAGACATGCGTCAAGCTTTCGTGGGGGGGTCATTTGCTTTTCGTCTTTTATCCTGCATGCGCAGCGGGCTCTCGGTTCAGGCAGCATTTCTTTCCTGTGTTTCTATAGGAGATGTTGGAGGTGTAAGAGGACGCCCAGAAATGTGAGCACCTTGGTACAAAACCAATGAAATGTCACTGAATGGGAAGAAAGCCCAAAGGAGCCCCTGTGAAGGCTTCTGGACTGTGTGTATGGCCGCAGGGTTGGTACACAGGCATTTTGTTTTCTGAATATGAGCTTTATTTTACCCTTGGTGCCCTCTTGAAGCCCACCTCTATTGGGCCCTGCACTAGGAATGCCACCGTTCAATTTTGGCCAAATTGTTTCTTTTTAAAGGGGTTTTCTGAGTTGTGTAAAAGCCTCTCACCAGGCCCCCGTGCTGTAAAATAAAAAATCGGCTGATACGCTCCACTTGTCTGTCGCCACCGGCTGTGGTCTTTGCTATGCTGGCACGCTGCTTGTGATATCCTGTAGTCCTGCTGCAGCCAATCGGATCTCGGCGATCATCTCTGAGAGCGGTCATTGGCTGCAGCATCTTACTTGTAGATGACTAGACCAGGGCCAGCGGTGGGGACGAGTGGGGAGCAGGGACTATCCACTGATTTATAGTGCTGTGGACCCGGGGAAAGGCCTTCACATAACTTGGACAAGCCCTTTTTAAGAGGAAGTAGCAGTAGTGGGTTGCCAGATGAAATCCTGCAAGCCAAGCTTTGTTTTGGAGAAGCCATCTTCTGCAACCTTGATTGTCGGTGGGAATAATGAAATTGTAGCTTGAGAACTAAGCCGCCACGTGTAAGAAAGGTGAAGGTCTAAACATTGAACATTAAACACTATTTTCTATTAAAACAAACCCGCTGATTTAGAAGAATGTCTTGTGTTAAATATGCTGCTTTATTTTGTCCTTTTAAACCATTTTTAGCGCGAACGTTTGGCTTCTAAATTAAAAAACAAAAAGTTTCTGCTGATTGTGACAAGTCTCTGAGGATTTGTTCTAATTCTGTGCGACTATCCAGGGTGTAACCAGCTCAAGCACTACATCTCAGTGCTGCTGGACTTGAATAGGAAGCCGTGGATGCCTTATATGATGGTGCACGGGCCACGGACCATGGATTTCAATTTTGCATGTGGCCCATGTAAGAGAATAAAACCCAATTGCAAAGTTGAAGAATAAAATGTGAGAAGCAGAAATCTATTTTCCATGTCTGAGTGTTTCCCAACTCCAGTCCTCAGGGTACCCCAACAGGTCATGTGTTCAGGATTTCCTCAGCATTGCACAGGTGATGTAATTTGTGCCTCAGACATTGCCCAGGTGTTCCCATTATAAGATCTCCTGAAAACCTGACCTGTTGAGGTGCCATGAGGACTGGAGTTGGGAAACGCTACTCTAAGCCCCGTGTGAACACTGCTATGACTGAAATACAGAAAGCGTACTGGAAGTGGCCTCCTGCTATGATAGTCCTAACACAATGTTGCATGAATTTCTGGATGATCTGCCTCTAACTGGGAACCCCCTGCACTCCAAGCTGTAGCCCTTATTGAGCAATCAGCCCTTTTGACAATTCCCTTGCATACCTCTTGTCTTGTTCCCAGTTCCTGCTAACCCAGACCATGTCCTAGCTCCACCCGGTTCTTGATTAGGCTCTTTAAAAGCCACTCCCTCAGCCTGCGTTTTTTGTGCTCGTAGCCATCAGCCAGTAAACCTTCTCCCTCCTATACCTGCTCCCTACAAGATAAGATTGATACCTTGTCTACCAGACCTCAGCTACTTGCAGACAACTGTCCTGCTTAAACACTCTGTACTGCACTACCATCTTTGGTACCAGACCTCAGCTACTCCTCGACCACGCTTCTCTCCAGTAGTGTCTACAACAGGTGACTCCAGTCCTGCAGTATATTGTGACAATAAACACGCCCAAAGCATGGGGTCCATTGTAGTCAACCTGAAAAAAAAAACAGGTTGCTGAACTGCAAGAATTCTGTGGCACCTATTAAGAGGTTTTTACCTTACAAAGAGAGGCGGGTACAATACAGCCACAGATATTTGAGTTGCGCACTTCAGATGCAGAGGTTTGCATGCCTTTATCGGCAAAGTTTGGTGGATACCACGTCTTCCTGAATCAATGTATTTATTTCCAGATGAAACCCGCTCTGTTTATGAATGACAGAAAGAAGGTGATGTTTATTACCACCCTGCTGGTAGGTGAAGCGCTTGCTTGGGCCTTTCCTTATGTGGAAAATGACAGCACCCTTCTTGAGACCCATAATGAAGGCGTAGAAGTTATGGGTCAAGTGTACGATGACCCCAACCGCTGTGCAGCGGTCGAAAGAAGATTGCATAATTTCCAACAGGATCGGCGTTTGGTCACCAAGTATACAACAGAATTTCGTTGTTGGGCCAATGACACATGCAACCCCGCCACGCAGTTGAGTCAGTTCCAAAGAGGACTTTCGATATAGGTTAAAGATGAGCTTGCCAGAGTGAAGACCCCTAGATGATTTGGAAGACTTCATCCGACTATGTATCCGCATAGATCAGAGGCTTACCGAACGGTGGAAGGAGAAGTTACGGGTTTTCGGAAATAACCCATCCTATTCATTTAGTCCATTTACTCTGAACACCCAACGAATAGTGGACTCTTCACCTGAACCAATGCAGATCGATGCCATCCCCTCTCCATGCAGAAAGAGACATCGGTCTGAGAATTTGTATGTACTTTTGGGATTCTGGTCATGCTATGAACTGTACTAATAAGTTCCAGGGGACCATCGCCCTCACACATACTAAGACCATTATTAACTTTGCCGTCCCGAAAAAGCCAGATACTGCTTTGCCTGCCATTCCATCTGTCTCCTAAGAAGACAATTTCGTTATCCCTATCAAGATAATTATGGGGAGCCGCAGAGTCTTAGGCACTGCCATATTGCATTCAGGAGCAGGAGAGAACTGCATGGACTGCCAATACGCTCTTGATAACCACATTGCAACAACACAATACTGGAAATTTACATTGTGCTCAAAAATCTTGAGATCCGTTTTCATCTCATCTCTGAAATCTCCAGTCCTCCTAAGAACCCCCTGGTTCTCTGCTCACAACCCGGCTGTCAACTGGGAATCAAGAACTATCGTCTTCCCCTCCTGAGTATTGTAAGGTGAATTGCCGATCCAAGCTGCCCACGTCCAGTCAGGGGCAAGACTTAGGGGTGCTCCCCTAGAAAACGAGAAGTTGCCATCACAATACCAGACGTTCAATGTCGTCTCCAGCTAAAAGAACGCCGATCAACTGCCCACTCGACGGCCTTGATTGTCCTATTGAGCTGCTTCCTGGGTCTTCTATTCCGTTTGGGCTTTACTACAACCTTTCGGAACCAGAATTCAAAGGCCTTCAGGAATATTTGGATGAACATCTATAGGGCTTCATCTGGCACTTTTTCTCCCCGGTGGGAGCAACCATATTCTTCGAGAGAGAGGAAAAAAAAAAAAGATTCTAGTCTTTGACCATGCATTGATTACCGAGAACTAAAAAAGATCTGTATTAAGAATCGCCATCCTCTCCCGTTAATCCCGGGAACTGTTAGAGAGACTTGGGGCAGCAAAGATCTTTACTAAACTGGAGCTCAGAGTAGCGTATAATCTGGTATGGGTGATTGGAAAACTGCGTTCAAAAGAAGATAGACACTTCGAATATCTAATCATGCCATTCGGTCTATGCAATGCTCCTGCCACCTTCCAACCTGTTATTAACAATGTATTTCGAGACCTATTAAATCCATTTGTTGTGGCCTACCTCGATGAAATCCTTTTTTTCTCGGATATCGCATCCACGTCCAGGTGGTCTTGGAGCGACTCCGAAAGAACCTCCTCTATATCAAACTAGAAAAATGTGAATTTGAACTGTCAGCTAATCAATTTTAAAAATGCCTTCCTCTTGTCGCACTGCTTTCATACTGTTGCTCCAGGATCTCCTGCCTTTTGTTTACTTGGTCTGCAGCAGTGACATGAGTTGTTTACCCATGTGACCACTGCAGCCAATGTGAGGCCAAACAAGAAAGTCCTCAATAATCTCCCCTAAACCTGCCTCATGGCTTCTATATTAGAAGCCCACATAAGCACTCATACTAGACATCACCACGTCTTCTCACCTGCCAGATGCTGTGGCACCAGACCGCTGAAGTAGCCACAGTGAATATATTGCTTTTATATACTTTTGGGCACAGGCCCAAAAATATTTAGAAAAAATCCGGAACCCCCCCCTCCTCTTAAGGCCATATGCTTTCAGTAGCTGATGACATAGTGTATACTGAAATTATGTTGAAAAGTATTGGGACCACCACCGTTCCTGTGCTATCAGGCGAAGGGGATATACAAACTGGATGTGTGAGCATTAGGTATAAGGGAGAGTATCACATGGGCATATCCTTATACAGAAACCATCAGTATGCCACCTGCTATAGCGTTGACGGACTTCCAAGGGTTATGGTGTTAGGTTTTCACCTGAGTAACAGTAGCCTGTGCAACCCCACTTTGGCAGCAAGGAGGTTTGCAGATTAATGACCTCCAGACTTTTCTGGGCACCTTCAGAATAATTTTTGAAGAACCAAGTGGGACATCATTGGCAGTGTCCTCTTTGTTACGACTTCATCAAGAAGCCGTGACAGTAGATCAAGAAGCAATACAATTTTTATGCATTTGAACTTGAGTGGAATAAGCAAGGTCTGGTGCCTGCGTTCTGAAAAGGCTTGTCTAACATACTTAAAGAACAAGTCCCTAATACTCTTGATGACCTAGTCACCTTATTTTTAAGAATTGACGGACTCCCACCTTTTTGTAGCCCTTGCTGCCAAACCCTCTGCCTATAGAGGAAACCCCTTTGGAACTTGGCAGGACCCTGTCATGACCTGCGGAACATCTCAGAAAATGCACTGAGGACCTGTCTGTATTGCGGTCAAAAGGGATATTATCTCCAATGTTTCCAAGTGCAACAGAGAAACTCTGTCACCTACTAGTAGTTGAATAGGCTACCTTGGGTGAGGCCAGAACTTCTCCAAATATTTGTTCCTAAAAAATGATTCTCAGTTTTTCTTTTTGAGGCCCACTTGGACTCTTGCTCAGTTAGAAATTGTATTTACCAGGCTTTGGTGACCAAGCATAATATACCCACGTATCCCTCTGAAGAAAGCTAGATCAGTGTCTTTTTTTTTTTTTTGATGGCGGGGCTACTGCTAGTTATAATTTGGTTCATTACTGTAGCTCCTTTAATGCAGATTGGAGTCTTTCATGAAGAAAGGATTGCACTTGTTCTGCTTAAGTCTATCAATTCCAATTTACTAGGTCTTACCCGGCTTTGTCTTCCCTAGCCAATTGTGGACTGGGACTCTACACAATTGTCCAAGGAGGTTTTTGATGGCACACTTAGACCAGTGGCTCCAGTATGCAACACCTCTGTCCCCAAAAAATGGGCCTATCTTTTTCTGTATGCTGCCTTTACAGATGTCCTCAATAAACAAGAGGCCAAAACATTACAACCTAATAGACCCTACAATTACCCTATTGATTTGATTCCTGGTTCTAAACCACCCAGGTGACATGTTTACCCCCTTTCTTTGTCAAAAACTGAGGCCATATACCGATGAATCTCAAATATGGTTTCAGTAGAAAGTCCTCTTCTCCGGCTGGGTCAGGTGGGTTCTTTGTAAATACCTGGTAATGCCCTTCAGCTTATGTATTGCATCTGCAGTTTTTCAAGACTTTGCCAATGACCTTTTCTGTGACCTGCTGTATTCCTTTGTAGTTTTCTCTGCCTGCCTTTCCCATCACAAGCATGTCAAAGAACTTATCCCAACGCTTACGCTCTAATGGACTGTATGGAAAACTAGAGAAGTTTGGCTTGAGCAACCCTCACTTCCATTCCTTGGGGTATATACTGTAATTTCAGCTACTGGTTTATGCATGGACCCTGAGAAATCGACTACAGTTCTGAACTGGCCAAGTCCCAAAGTTTAAAGGCCATAGAATGATACTTCAGCTTCCCCAACTACTACCAGCTATTTTATTCCACCCTTCTTCACCCTTACTGCTCCCATCCCTGCAATGACTCCATGTGCTGCTAAACCTAAAGTGTGGGCAGAAATCCTCCCAAGGGTAAAAATGGCAGGTGTGTGTTTGGTTTTTTTTCTTCTCTAAAATGTTTTCTCCTGAAGAGAAAAAAAATACTCAATTGTAAATGGAGATCTTCTTTTGAGCCCGAAGAGTATTCCTGGGCTAAAACTAAAATCAATGGTTCAATTCAGGGTTCTGTTTGCATATTTCATAACATATAAAGGTAAGTTCATCATTTTATCTATTTTCTCCATAAATTAGGCTTTTTTTCCCAAAACAGATACCTGACTCCATGAATGTCTTCCCCCCCCCCCCCCCCCATCAGCCCTCCACCAGTCCCTTTTCCTTTAGTAGATTTTTTTTTTCCTCAAGACTCAATGATTCTATAGTAGTTTGACAAAAATAACAGGAATAAAACTTAAGTTTCATTACTGATACCTATAGTAGGAGTAGTACTTAACCCCCTGCTAACTACATGATAGCAATATACATCATGTGGATGGAGTGTGTGCAGGAGCAGACTTTGCTCCATACCTGTTGGCTGCTTGCTGTTTTTGACAGCTAACGTGCCATCACAGTTAGCTCTGATCATGGCAGTTAATTGTTTAGATTCTATAATCAAAGCTGACCGAACCACCAGTCCACGTTCAGGGGGGTACTGATGGCTAGCAGGGCAGCTAGGGACCTACTGAAGACCTGTCTTATACTGTACTGCAAGTATTGCAGAATATAGTACAAGCGGAAAAAAGATTAAGTTCAATTATCCTGTGGGGATTAAAAGTGAGACAGCTTTCATAAAGGTTCTTTTTTTTTCTTAATAGTAAAAATATTTGAAAAATGTTAAGTTAAAAAAACAAAAACCCTTTTGCATTTTTCCTGTTAAAAAAAAAAATACAAACAATTAGAAAAACAAAACACACATTTCATAGAAGGGTAGAGTGAAAAGGGACCTCCAGGGTCATCTGGGATCACTAAATCATCCCAGACAGATGTCTGTCTGGCCTCTGAAGACTTCCATTGAAGAACTCCCCACCTCCTGTGGCAACCTGTTCCACTCTTTGATCCCCCCTAAGTCTCCTCTCAGCCTTCTCTTCTGCAAGCCAAACATTCTCCGATCCTTTAACCGTTCCTCATAGGACATTATTTGCAGACAGCTCACCATCTTGGTAGCTCTCCTCTGAACGTGCTCGTTTGTCTGCCTTTTTTTAAAGTGGGGTGCCCAGAACTGGACCCAGTATTCCAGATATTGACATTTGGAATCGCACTATACATAAGTCTAAACTATTAAAATAATAATCCTGCACAGTGAAGGTCATGGAGAATGCAATTAAACAGCTAGAGGAAGGGACCCCTTCCTGCACCCCATCAGCATCCACAGCAACGTGATCTGGGGGTACTGTGGGCTAGTCTGGCAGCTTGGCGCCTCCTGAAGGCTCCCAGAGCTGCCATGCATAGATGCCTATCAAGTCCTGCCTGTGGCAAGGCTGCATAGGTAGCAGTAAAAGAAAACTATATAATGTTATACTGTAATATTGCTGTATGTAATGATCACAAGTTCAAGAAACCTGTGTGGAATTAAAGTGTTATTTTTTTTATTTTTTTTTTAACAGTAAAAAAAATATTCAACATTAACCTTTAACCCTTTTCCTGTTTTTCCTATAAAAATCTAAATTTAAAGCCGTCCACATATTTTATCACCACAAATGTAAAAGTCCCAACTATTTAAATATCACAATATTTATACCACATGGTGAAGGCTGTAAGAAAAAAAAAGTACCGAATGCCAGAATTCCATGCTTTTTGTTATGCTAGCTCCACCCCCCACCCCCCAATAAATTGAATAAGTGATCAAAAAGACGTATGTTTCCACTGATGGTATTAATATAAACTACAGCTCCACCTGCAGACAACAAGCCCTCACACAGCCTAATCCATGAAAAAATAAAGCGGCGGGTCTCGGAGTGAGCCAAGGGAACGCAATTTTGCTTTAAAAAAAAAATCATTTACTTTTCTAAAAGTAGGAAACCGTAAAAAAACTCTTTCTCTTTGGTATCCTCCTAGTCGTGCTGACCCAGAGGGAAAAGCTCATGCAGCACTTTTGCTGCGCTGTGATTGCTGTAAAAACTAAACCAATCAAAAATGGCGCAATTGCATTTTCATTCACCTCCTTTTTTTCTGTACATTACATGGTTTTGTTAGATCCTTTATACCGGCAGGTCGTCCCCACATTTTAGAAGTCTTGTTAAAGGCAGTGTTCAATTGCAAAATTGGCTCTATCCCTGGCCCTCAACCAGATGTTTATAAAAGGTTTCAAGCGAAGTGGCCTAAGATCGACAAGAGGAAATACAAAAGTGGGATTACAGATAAATATATTAAAAACCAAATAAAGGATCTCGAAGAGATTTCAAGCTTTCTTTTAGAACCACTAAAAGCGCAGCAGCCGAGGGAGGACCATACAGAATTTCTCGAATTAGGTTTCATATGTTTGGGATCTACTAGTGAAGAAGGCCTTCCTTTCAGGGTACCTGGTGCCATTCATCATGCTGGTGGATGGCCAAAGCCATGTATTCACTAAAAATGTATATTTTTAGGGATCAGTTTCCTATGAATTATGTGGAATTGGCCAAATTTGTTTGTTTACTATTATTTAGGTAAAAGCCTGGTTTAATGCCCCAAGGCGCCTATGGCAACCAACCAAGATTTGCAATTGTTAAAATTGCTCATAAATATTTTTTTTTTAAAAATGAAGAGGTATCCGAGAAAGCAATTGGCTAATTTATAAATCACCTGTGGGAGCTAAAGTCAAAACAAGTGGCATTTGGGTTTTTGGACGAAAATTTGAAGGAAGGAGTCAGGAAAAAAATGGCTTTGAAATTCTCTTTTCGAGAGCAGGAAGTTGAAATGAGTCTCATATGACAGAAATGTAAGAGTGCCATCCAGCCTTGAAGAAGCATTTTCACTGTTGGTCAAGGAAATAGGTTTTATTTCTCCTCAAACTTTAGATTTTTTTTTTAAACTGTTCAAAATTGCAATTTTTTGAAAAGTGATCCAGGTGATTGGTTTGAAAACCCTGGTTACCTGAAAGATAAAATGATAGTAGAAAAATGAAAGCTTGTAAATCACACGGGGGAGGGGGGAGTGTCCTAACTGGTCCAAGAGTTTAATTCAAGTATTATGAAGAACAACACCAGTTCTTGTTACAAGTCGTAGCAGAATGTAGGAAACTGTTCCTTGAAAGTGTAAGAGCCGCCCCCTCCGAGCCGCCCCCTCCGAGCCGCCCCCTCCGAGCCGCCCCCTCCGAGCCGCCCCCTCCGAGCCGCCCCCTCCGAGCCGCCCCCTCCGAGCCGCCCCCTCCGAGCCGCCCCTCCGAGCCGCCCTCTCCGAGCCTCTTCCTGATGGTTAAATCATGTAAAATTTAGGTAAGTCTCTTTCTTTTATGTTTTTTTCAGTTTGTTCAATGCGCTTTAACCCCCTTTGTCGTGATCCATATTCTTCTATCTTGTAATAAATCCTCTTTCTTGCGTGAAATGCATTTCCTGTAATGTATCTGTAATTTTGCTCTTCTCATACGATACCATTTTTCATCTTGGGTTTGTCCGAATTTCTATGAAAACACATTCAGTACTTTTACATGAACTGTTTTTCAAATATAAACACAATAATATAAATGCGATATAAATAGCGATTTTTGGGAATCCAGAATCCGAGCAGCACTGAAAACTTACGAATATCTTCAAATTTAGGCATCCTACCTAAAAAGGGGTTGGAGTAATATTTGTGGACTAGAACATTATCAATAAAATGAGCCCAGGATCCAGTTTCTAGGACAACTGGTTTTTGTTTTATGGGTGAAGAACTGTTTTTTTTTTTAACAAAAACTCTCTCAAATCCTAACTTCAGGGTTGATGAGGCGCGGGGTAACGTTATCCAATGGACCAGAAGCTTCCAGAAACTCATTTTCTTACCAAGTGGCAACTTTTGTGAGAGTCTCCCATAAAAAGTTTGAACATTGATTTTTGTGACCACTCTGCGTCTGCATGCATGATATGATTGGAAGATCGCTCCATGTCCTATTTTTGGGTGATTGCCCATTATTTCCTGTGGGATCTTGTAAGCAATCACATTACACTTATAGGCCGTGCGATTTGCATGGAAGTGTGATTTTTTTTTATTTATTTTACCATTACAACTATTGGAAGTCAAGTTCATATATGCCAGGCCATGTGCGCAGAGCTCACATCCGGATCACTATCAAATGGTTGTAGTGAGGGGATCGCAGTCGGATCCCGCTCCATACAATGGAACTGCTGCCACCGGGTGCCCGCTGTAAGAAACAGCCGGCACCCGATGTTCAGGGGGCCTGTAGAGTGTCCCGCTATAAGATCGCGGGACGCTTTGCGGTTGCTAGGCAGCCGGGGACCTCCTGAAAGGCCTCAGGGGTGCCTATGCAGAGTGCCCATCAAGCACAGTGCCCCGTGATCTGACCAACAGGCTTCTATCAGGCTTGATACACAGTATGATGTAATGCCATAGCATCATACTGTGCAGGACAGATTGTTCGCATCTTGTGAAGTTCGTAAACCGAACGTTCGTAAGTCGGGGACTATCTGTATATATTTTAACGGTTTTTTTTTTCACTTATGCATAATTTAGCCTGTTTTTATTTTTATTTTTTTCATCGCTGCCTTCAAAGTCCCAGAACCTTTTTCTTTGACAAATATTTAGCGTTTTGTCACACAAAGGGTACAATTGTAATATAAAGTATAATGGTTACAATCCACAGCATAAATGGTAAGTAAGAGAAGAGGGGGGCAAGATGAGCAGGGAGTCCACATTCATTGCCAAATTGTTATAGCATCTGTCAGTCATAGAGTCTAGATACTATGTCCGTTATGTCCTGCATTTAGATGTGTGGAAGCAAGCTAGATAATCATACTAACAGGTATAGTGGTGCAGTATCAGAATGACCTGCACAGGGTGCTACACAGGCAGTCTGCTACCTGGAAAGGGAAAGATAGGGTTAACACCTGATGGGTGTAGCAGGAATTGGTTGCATATAAGCCAGTTCCTGCCAGAAGCAAGGGGGAAGCTACAGCTTGGCAGTGCAGGACAGATTGCAAGCTGGGGTCCAGTGAGGACCAGCAAAGTCCCTGAGGTTGACAGGGATGACAACCCTAATCTCACACCCAGGCAGGGTGTTTGGGGACTTTGCATTGGACCAGCTTGGTCTGTCAATCTGTCTTTGAAGGACTCCATTTCCACAACCCTATACGGCAGCATCTCAATGCTGATAAATTTGGCTATGTGGACGGTTAACGATTGAGCGTGCGGGTGCGTGGCGGCGTACTTGCGCTTGCGCTCAAACACTTGCGCTAGCGACGGCTGGACGGTGCGGTGCGAGACATTGGTGGATGGGGCCGAGGACAGCGGAGGTGAGGGTGTGGGTGCAGGCCAGGAGACGGTAGTGCCTGTGTCCTGAGAGGGGGGTTGGATCTCAGTGGCAGGTTGGGGCACAGGGGGAGAGGCAGCGGTGCAAACCGGAGGCGGTGAACGGCCTTCGTCCCACCTTGTGGGGTGCTTGGCCGTCATATGTCTGCGCATGCTGGTGAGGCTGTTGGTGGTGGCTCCCTGGCTGATCTTGGCGCGACAAAGGTTGCACACCACTGTTCGTCGGTCGTCAGGGGTCTCTGTGAAAAACTGCCAGACCTTAGAGCACCTTGGCCTCTGCAGGGTGGCATGGCGCGAGGGGGCGCTTTGGGAAACAGTTGGTGGATTATTCGGTCTGGCCCTGCCTCTACCCCTGGCCACCGCACTGCCTCTTGCAACCTGCCCTGCTGCTGCCCGTGCCTGCCCCTCTGAAGACCTGTCCTGAGTAGGCGTTGCAAACCAGGTGGGGTCAGTCACCTCATCGTCCTGCTGCTCTTCCTCAGAATCCTCTGTGCGCTCCTCCCTCGGACTTACTGCCCTTACTACTACCTCACCGATAGACAACTGTGTCTCATCGTCATCGTCCTCCTCACCCACTGAAAGGTCTTGAGACAGTTGCCGGAAGTCCCCAGCCTCATCCCCCGGACCCCGGGAACTTTCCAATGGTTGGGCATCAGTGACGATAAACTCCTCTGGTGGGAGAGGAACCGCTGCTGCCCAATCTAAGCAGGGGCCCGAGAACAGTTCCTGGGAGTCTTCCCGCTCCTGAGCATGTGTCATTGTAGTGGAGTGAGGAGGCTGGGAGGAAGGAGGAGTAGCAGCCAGAGGATTCGGATTTGCAGCAGTGGACGGCGCAGAACTGTGGGTGGACGATAGGTTGCTCGAAGCACTTTCTGCCATCCACGACAGGACCTGCTCACACTGCTCATTTTCTAATAACGGTCTCCCGCGTGGACCCATTAATTGTGCGATGAATGTGGGGACGCCAGAAACGTGCCTCTCTCCTAATCGCGCAGCAGTCGGCTGCGATACACCTGGATCAGGAGCTCGGCCTGTGCCCACACCCTGACTTGGGCCTACGCGTCCTCGGCCGCGTCCACGTCCTCTAGGCCTACCCCTACCCCTCAGCATGCTGTATTACCAGTGATTTGATTTCCCAGCCAGGAAATAAATTGGCGCAAGCCTGCTGTTAAACTTAGCTGGCTGCGTATGATTTTTGTTTAAGTTCTCCACCCAGCACACACGTACCCAGAACGCTGAGGACTGTCAGAGGCAGGCCAAATACAATTTTTTCCCTTTTTTTTTAAAGGAAAGGCCCACTGCCTATATTCAATCAATAAAATATGTCTTCTAGCCCTGCCTACACAATTCTCTCCCTGTAGTATTACTGCAGGGCGCAATGCTCTGCACGGCTGATTTGGAAAAAAAAAAAAAATGTGCAACACTGCTAACAGCAGCCTCCACAGTACTGCACACGGTTAGATGTGGCCCTAAGAAGGACCGTTGGGGTTCTTGAAGCCTACACTAACTCCTAACACTCTCCCTACAGCAGCTCCACCATCAGCAGCACTGTCCCTGATCTCTGTCACAACCCATCTGAGGCGAGCCGCCGGAGGGGCGGATTTATATACTCGGGTGACACCTGATCTCGCCAGCCACTCACTGCAGGGGGTTGGTATAGGGCTTGAACATCACAGGGGGAAGTTGTAATGCCTTCCCTGTCTTTCAATTGGCCAGAAAAGCGCGCTAACATCTCAGAGAGGAAAGTGAAAGTAACCCGAACACCGCGTGGTGCTCGTTACGAGTAACGAGCATCCCGAACACCCTAATATTCGCCCGAGCATCAAGCTCGGACGAGTACGTTCGCTCATCTCTAATGCTCTCCTTAAAGGGGTTGTCCCGAGGCAGCAAGTGGGTCTGTACACTTCTGCATGGCCATAATAATGCACTTTGTAATGTACATTGTGCATTAATTATGAGCCATGCAGAAGTTATAAAAAGTTTTATACTTACCTGTTCCGTTGCTGGCGTCCTCGTCTCCATGGTGCCGACTAATTTTCGCCCTCCGATGGCCAAATTAGCCGCGCTTGCGCAGTCCGGGTCTTCTGCAGTCTTCTATGGGGCTCCGTGTAGCTCCGTGTAGCTCCGCCCCGTCACGTGCCGATTCCAGCCAATCAGGAGGCTGGAATCGGCAGTGGACCGCACAGAAGAGCTGCGGTCCACGGAGGAAGAGGCCATCTTCAGCGGTGAGTAGAGAAGTCACCGGAGCGCGGGGATTAAGGTAAGCGCTCCGGTGAGCTTTCTTTACCTCCCTGCATCGGGGTTGTCTCGCGCCGAACGGGGGGGGGGGTTGAAAAAAAAAAAAACCCGTTTCGGCGCGGGACAACCCCTTTAACTGTCCAGTTTACTTGTTGTTTTCCTGCATCTGGAGGTCTAGGGGGTCCAATTCTATGGACTCTTTCTATACAGGTGTTATCAATGGGTATGTCTGGAGATAATGGTTTAGGGAGCTCCTCCGTCAGCAGAGATTTAGTAAGTCATGGCCCATGATGTTCTCTGGGAGACCTATGAAGCACAAGTTGTTTCTTCTCCCTCAGTTCCTGCTCCGTTTCCCGACATCTGGTAATGGATTGTTCCAAGTTGGAGACTGAGATCTCCTGAGAAGTCACTTATTTTCTAGTTCTGTAATTCTCTGGGCATTTGTGGTTATAAGTGAGAGGGCAGAGTTGATAGAAGTGTGGAGCCCTTCCAATTGTTTGTCAAACATCGGCATAAGGAATCTGAACACCTCTTGTGCCACCGTGGCAGCTTGTAGTGTCCATGAGGTTGTTGAGCGAGATGGGCTATGACTTGGAGAGTCGAACGGTGATCCCTGCTCTGTTTCTTGGATGAGATCCTGTGAGAGATCGTCTTCTGTGGTTGACTGCGTGAGTTGGAGTGGGTTTGTCAGGCATTTTGTCCTTTTTATCCTGCTTGCCCTTATTTCACGGCATGGCGGAAGCAAGAGTGTTTTCTGATGAGACAAGGCCCAAGGGTTGTGGAGAGGATTGGGGGTACTGCTTAGGTCGGACTTTCTTAGGTATCTGTCCATGACCCTTTGCCCCAAGCTCTGGGGATAGATCGTGGAGATCTCTTTGTGATGGAAGGGCGTACATTTAGTTACTTCAAAGGCCAGCTATGGGTTAGCGTGAGATAACTGGTCAGACCAGCGAGAAGCTCAGCATATATTTGCACGGGCTGCAGTATGAGAAGCGGGATAGTAAAGGATCATTGTTGGCAAGCGGTCCGGGGCTTGTGTCATGGCACCAGTGAGCCTTGATAGAAAGAGAATTCTATTACATGGTTTTGCTTATGGGTACATTGTTCTTGTGCAGGGTTTACACCCCTAAAGCTCCAGGTTTATTTATTACTTTGGTTACAATGGGATCACACTTGGTGTCTCGCTCCTGAAGGTTATGCTAGTTGTTATTTGTGTCGCAGCTTTTCTGCTGTTGGTATGCAGCTATGTGATTGTAGGGCTCTAAACACTGCGGATCCTCAGGGGGCTGGTGCAGCAATGCCTGGTCATTATATTTACATAGGTCTGCACCTGCTATTAGGCTCCGCTGGGTGGTCTTTGCTGGGGACTACGATGACAACCGTCCCCTCCCGGCCCTTTATTGTTTTCTCGGTCTTCTTTACTTTCTTATTGTCCACCTATCTAGAGTCAATACTGCAGTTAGCCACTGATTAACGTGGCGGTCCACACATCGACTGTACAAATTGGTTGAGGTAGAGATTTGTCTCTCATAAAAAATTAGGGCTCTAAGTCCCTCAGAAAGGCAGTCAGGAAATAGATGAGGTGATTAAAGGAGTGCAGTCTCTAGTTGTGAAAGACTTATTAGAGAAATACCGGGGCTCCGATTTAATGTTAATGTGGCTTATGGACCAACCTATTCCTGATTATTCTTTGGCAATGTGCATTGGAAGAAGTAGGAATTCGAGTTCCTCTGTCTGGTGTAAAGGCACTTAAATCAAGCAGCAATTGGTGATTTTATGCATAGATGAGGTTGCTGTGCCAATTCTCACCACTGGGTGGCAGCAGAGGAACCACTTAATTGGTATAAGCTTGGAAGTTAGTCTTTTATTGCAAAGACCTCGAGGTGGATATATAAACATATGGAAGTGTTAGGACTATGGGGCCAACAGCAGAGCAGGGCGTTGTGTGCCACACAGAACCTCCCACTATGGCGGGTGCACTGACATCAGGGCGGCAGTGAGCAGACCTCTCCCCCTCCTCCTCCAGAGCAGCGATCCCAAGCACCGCAGATCAGTGTGGGAGGATGCTGCCCCGCTGCTGTGTCTGATGGGGAACATTATCCTGGAGCCCTGATGTGAGGACCAGGGTCCCCTGATTGATGGCTCCGAGCCAGCAGACTCCCCCTCTCCAGAGCGGAGCAGGCTCACCGCTACCCCTCACCTTCTCCCCTGCCAAGCTGACAGCTACACCGCACTGCAGGATCATCGGGTCTGCGGTGAGCTCCACAGCTGACAGGGAAGGCTGTTACTGCCTCCCTCTGTGTAGTGCCGGTCTGTCTGGATGTCCTCACTAATCAAGGCCGCGGTTTCTGCATGTGCCTGCGGTCATGGATCTGCTTCAGAGGGGGCGCTATCTGATCCTCTGCAGCACAGGAGGCCAGCGGACCGCTGCTGTAAGCTGTCCCAGGCTCCTAAATTGCGGATGAACCAAACCCTGTTCAGCAATGGCGGAGCCCTGGCAGTGTGCGTCTGCTCTCGTTGGTAGCTTAGCCATGCCCCCTAACTTTACCTTTTCTTAATCCCCCTTGGTATGAGTGTAGTTGTCTGTACATGCAGTCGGCTCTTCTGTGTATCTAACCTGCTGTGTGATACTGGCTGTAGCTAAGATACACTGTGTAATCAGATACCAGGAACCTAGCACTCTCTACCCCTCCCTTTACTCACACTCTCTACCCCTCCCTTTACTCACTCTCACCCCCCCATTTACTCACTCTCTACCCCTCCCTTTACTCACTCTCTACCCCTCCCTTTACTCACTCTCTACCCCTCCCTTGACTCACTCTCACCCCCCCCTTTACTCGCACTCTCCCCCCCCCATTTACTCACTCTGTACCCCTCCCTTTACTCACTCTCTACCCCTCCCTTTACTCACTCTCTACCCCTTCCTTTACTCACACTCTCACCCCCCCTTACTCACACTCTCACCCCCCCTTACTCACACTCTCACCCCCCTTACTCACACTCTCTACCCCTCCCTTTACTTGCACTCTCTTCCCCCCATTTACTCACTCTCACCCCCCATTTACTCACTCTCACCCCCCCTTTACTCACACTCTCACCTCCCCTTTACTCACACTCTCACCCCCCCCCCTTACTCACACTCTCACCCCCCCTTACTCACACTCTCTACCCCCCCCCATTTACTCGCACTCTCTACCCCTCCCTTTACTCACTCTCACCCCCCCTTTACTCGCACTCTCTCTCCCACCCCCATTTACTCACTCTCTACCCCTCCCTTTACTCACTCTCTACCCCTCCCTTTACTCACTCTCTACCCCTTCCTTTACTCACTCTCTACCCCTCCCTTTACTCACACTCTCTACCCCTCCCTTTACTCACTCTCACCCCCCCTTTACTCGCACTCTCTTCCCCCCCATTTACTCACTCTCTACCCCTCCCTTTACTCACTCTCTACCCCTCCCTTTACTCACTCTCTACCCCTTCCTTTACTCACTCTCTACCCCTCCCTTTACTCACACTCTCTACCCCTCCCTTTACTCACTCTCACCCCCCCTTTACTCGCACTCTCTTCCCCCCCATTTACTCACTCTCTACCCCTCCCTTTACTCACTCTCTACACCTCCCTTTACTCGCACTCTCTTCCCCCCCATTTACTCACTCTTACCCCCCCTTTACTCACACTCTCACCCCCCCTTTACTCACATTCTCACCCCCCCTTACTCACACTCTCACCCCCCCTTACTCGCACTCTCTACCACCCCCCATTTACTCGCACTCTCTACCCCCCCCCCATTTACTCGCACTCTCTACCCCCCATTTACTCGCACTTTCTACCCCCCATTTACTCGCACTTTCTACCCCCCATTTGCTTGCACTCTCTACCCCCCCCCATTTACTTGCACTTTCTACCCCCCATTTACTTGCACTCTCTACCCCGCCCATTTACTTGCACTCTCTACCCCCCCATTTACTCGCACTCTCTACCCCCCCATTTACTCGCACTTTCTACCCCCCATTTGCTTGCACTCTCTACTCCCCCCCCCCCCATTTACTCGCAATCTCTACCCCCCCCCATTTACTCGCAATCTCTACCCCCCCCCATTTACTCGCACTCTCTACCCCTCCCCCCCCCCATTTACTCGCACTCTCTACCCCCCCATTTACTCGCACTCTCTACCCCCCCCATTTACTTGCACTTTCTACCCCCAATTTGCTTGCACTCTCTACCCCCCCCATTTACTCGCACTCTCTACCCCTCCCCCCCCCCATTTACTCGCACTCTCTACCCCTCCCCCCCCCCCCATTTACTCGCACTCTTTACCCCCCCCCCCCCCCCCCCATCATTACTCGCACTCTGCACCCCTCCCTTTCCTAAACTGGCTGAAGTGAAAGTTTTTAAATGAACGCAGAAACATCTCCTGGTCTTTGTGTATAGAGGAGCCCATGGGTGTCGGCTGTTAATAAGCCGGCCTATGTGATGTGTTTGTGAACACACAGTGCCCTCTGACTAGACTGTGCCGACACAACTAATTCTATGTTCGCTTCCTACTTCCTCTGGGTGTCTTCATCAGATGCAACATCGTACATCAGTACCGCATATTATGTAGAATTCGCGGTATTATGAGAGAGCCCCAAAGGGGTTGTCTACTGGCGGGGAACCCTCCTTCCCCTGCGCCCCACTTGCCAATGTGATTAAGTTAACAATTTACTTGTGGGGATTCTGCTTGCTTCCTGGTTCTGGGGGCTGGCACATAATGGCGCTGCGTCCAAATTATTTAGTCCCAGAGGCGCGCCATTCCGTTCAGAGTGCATGCCCTCCGGCCATATCAAGTAACAATGTGCCATCCATTGCGCCACTGATGGAGGCTGGCCTGCTGTTCTGCGTGGATGTCCCCCTACGGTACATTTACTGTATCCAATATGTTCCTGTACAGTTTCCTGTTGATTCGCTGAGGGCCGCGTCCGTTCTAGTCTCTCCAGGACAATTCCATAACAGGTTTCTTTGCAGTTTCTCCACGTTTACGTATTTTTCTGACTTGGGCCTCATGCACATGGGCAGATTTTTGCTGCAGTATCCGGAGCAGGTGACCGCCCTCTGGATTCCGCAGCAATAACCCTCCATTGGAAAACTGATTCTTCATGCACATGAGTGGAAACCAACTGCGGTCTCCGCTCGCAGATAAAAAATTGCAGGCGTGCTGCGGATTCCGCAGGAAAAAGCGCGTTTTTAAAAAAGTAATCTGTACTGCGCACGTCCGATGGTGACCAACCACAGTACAGAAAAGAAGGACGATGTCAGGTATGTGCGGATGTTAGCTGGGCACAGGGTCAGATTCTGCTGCGGTCTCCTAAATGCGGAATCCAATGGCCCATGTGCATGTGGCCTAAAAGATGCAGTTTTCAGCAAGATTTTATTATCCAGAGTCAGGAGGGTCTGACAGATCCAGAGACCTCTGACCGCAGCCATACATACCGCAGCTCCACAGTCCTCCTCTCCTGACCCAATCCCCTCCAGCACATCACTCACAGATCTTCCCCAGGGTGCAGGTCCTCCTCTGTACACACAGGGGCAGCCATAAAAAGATCAAAGGGATTGCCATAGCAGCCGGAGATGATGCCATAACCATGTGAGTAAAAGAAATGAAAAAGGAGGGTGGAGCGAGACCCAGTGAGGGTAGTGGAATATTTATGGAGTACAAAGAGTTTTCAATGACTTGAGTATTTTTGAATGGTGGAGGTGCTGCCAAAAGCATTTTTCTTCTCCCCTGTCCTCCTGCACACAGGACCTCCGACACATTCTATACCATCTTTGGAATCGTGTCACCCCCTAGGCATCCTGTTGTCCTATCCAGCCGAACTGACGAAGGGGTTCTTCCCCGAAAAGCGTATTCATTGCTGGTTTTTATATTCTGAAAAAATAATAAAAAAGAAGTGCTTTCACCATCACTACATTGGACTTTAAGCTACTAGAAGATGTAGATCAGAGTGTTGCGCCTCCATACCAGTGTCTTTTCACATCCTTTTCGCCATAAACCATGTGACCAGGAAGGGGGCGATCATGTAGTACTATACTTGTATGTGGGAATTTAGAGGTAATAAAGTCAGTGTTTAACACGCCAGCTGCAGGGTTAGCATGTATGTAGCAGAGCTGTATGAGCTGTGTGTGCGTGCATGTATGTAGCAGAGCTGTATGAGCTGTGTGTGTGTGTGTGTGTGTGCGTGCATGTATATAGCAGAGCTGTATGAGCTGTGTGTGTGCGTGCATGTATATAGCAGAGCTGTATGAGCTGTGTAGTGCATGTATATAGCAGAGCTGTATGAGCTGTGTGTGTGCACATGTAGCAGAGCTGTATGAGCTGTGTCTGTGCACATGTAGCAGAGCTGTATGAGCTGTGTGTGTGTGCACATGTAGCAGAGCAGTATGAGCTGTGTGTGTGCACATGTAGCAGAGCTGTATGAGCTGTGTGTGTGTGCACATGTAGCAGAGCTGTATGAGCTGTGTGTGTGCACATGTAGCAGAGCTGTATGAGCTGTGTGTGCACATGTAGCAGAGCTGTATGAGCTGTGTGTGTGCACATGTAGCAGAGCTGTATGAGCTGTGTGTGTGCACATGTAGCAGAGCTGTATGAGCTGTGTGTGTGCACATGTAGCAGAGCTGTATGAGCTGTGTGTGTGCACATGTAGCAGAGCTGTATGAGCTGTGTGTGTGCATGCATGTATATAGCAGAGCTGTATGAGCTGTGTGCACATATAGCAGAGCTGTGTGTGTGCGTGCATGTATATAGCAGAGCTGTATGAGCTGTGTGTGTGCACATGTAGCAGAGCTGTATGAGCTGTGTGTGTGCGTGCATGTAGCAGAGCAGTATGAGCTGTGTGTGTGCACATGTAGCAGAGCTGTATGAGCTGTGTGTGTGCACATGTAGCAGAGCTGTATGAGCTGTGTGTGTGCGTGCATGTAGCAGAGCAGTATGAGCTGTGTGTGTGCACATGTAGCAGAGCTGTATGAGCTGTGTGTGTGCACATGTAGCAGAGCTGTATGAGCTGTGTGTGTGCGTGCATGTAGCAGAGCAGTATGAGCTGTGTGTGTGCACATGTAGCAGAGCTGTATGAGCTGTGTGTGTGCGTGCATGTATATAGCAGAGCTGTATGAGCTGTGTGTGTGCACATGTAGCAGAGCAGTATGAGCTGTGTGTGTGCACATGTAGCAGAGCTGTATGAGCTGTGTGTGTGCGTGCATGTATATAGCAGAGCTGTATGAGGTGTGTGTGTGCACATGTAGCAGAGCTGTATGAGCTGTGTGTGCACATGTAGCAGAGCTGTATGAGCTGTGTGTGTGCGTGCATGTATATAGCAGAGCTGTATGAGCTGTGTGTGTGTGTGTGCGCGTGCATGTATATAGCAGAGCTGTATGAGCTGTGTGTGTGCATGCATCTATATAGCAGAGCTGCATGAGCTGTGTGTGTGCACATGTAGCAGAGCTGTATGAGCTGTGTGTGTGCACATGTAGCAGAGCAGTATGAGCTGTGTGTGTGCACATGTAGCAGAGCTGTATGAGCTGTGTGTGTGCGTGCATGTATATAGCAGAGCTGTATGAGCTGTGTGTGTGCACATGTAGCAGAGCAATATGAGCTGTGTGTGTGCACATGTAGCAGAGCTGTATGAGCTGTGTGTGTGCGTGCATGTATATAGCAGAGCTGTATGAGCTGTGTGTGTGCACATGTAGCAGAGCTGTATGAGCTGTGTGTGCACATGTAGCAGAGCTGTATGAGCTGTGTGTGTGCGTGCATGTATATAGCAGAGCTGTATGAGCTGTGTGTGTGTGTGTGCGCGTGCATGTATATAGCAGAGCTGTATGAGCTGTGTGTGTGCATGCATCTATATAGCAGAGCTGCATGAGCTGTGTGTGTGCACATGTAGCAGAGCTGTATGAGCTATGTGTGCATATGTAGCAGAGCTGTGTGTGTGCATGCATGTATATAGCAGAGCTGTATGAGCTGTGTGTGTGCATGCATGTATATAGCAGAGCTGTATGAGCTGTGTGTGTGCACATGTAGCAGAGCTGTGTGTGTGCGTGCATGCATGTAGCTTAGATGGAAGTATGTGCACATGTGGCAGAGCTGTAGGAGCTCACAGCTGACAGTTTGGCTGCCTGCACCAAGAAATGCCACTCTAAATGCTGTAAAAACACAGTCGCCTTGGGCTGATTTCAGTGTACCACTGATGTGGATGAGGTGGTCTCAGCCCCCCGAGCGCCGAGGTCGCATCCAGTTTGGCTGCCTCTGCTTTTTTGTCCAATCTAGACATGAACAGGTAATGACTATTTCTGCGGCTTCTAATCCGATTGTACCTGCGTAATGCCGCGGGGGTGTGTGGGGGGGGTGTGACATCATCAGCGCGGGGGTGTGGGGGGTGTGACATCATCAGCTTGTTTACATTTTTACTGCGCAAAAATCTGTATAAAAATGCAGCCTTTATGCAATAAGACGTGCGTTAAAAAAATGGCGCATTTTTCCATGCAGTCAGTGGCCGGCTGATGACACCGGCGTGTTCCAGAGTTTGTAGCTTATGGAAAGGGACTGAACAAAAGAAAAGGTTTTTAATAACTAATCCCGAATATCCCTGCGATCCGGCCTGCGTGATGCATGTGCTCTGCGTCCGATACACTATGCGGGACGCACCTCTAGGAAGGCGGAACACATGTCCTCTGTCACCAGCAGCTGCCTGGCATTCTGGCGAATCGGCATACAAAGGGTGTACAAACCCACAAGAGGAGGGGGATGGCAAAAAAAAAACTTTTTGCAAGAGGAGCCTTTTGGATTCCCCAGTTGAGCACAAGAACTCCGAAGGGTCGAATTACAGAAATGACCGACTCAACGTTTATTGGTTAGGTTTTAGGCCTCAGATGGTTCTTCTCGGTTGCATCCTGTAAGGGACATCACTCTTCATGGTATACAGGGGGTTAACTCACCCCTGATGGGGGTCATTTACATACATGATGTCACTTCCTGTGTCAATCTATAGACATGATGTCACTTCCTGTGTCAATCTATAGACATGATGTCACTTCCTGTGTCAATCTATAGACATGATGTCACTTCCTGTGTCAATCTATAGACATGACGTCAGTATTTGGGGGGCCCCGGGCACACGGCTGCAGTTTTTACTATGATGCCATACATTTCCAGCTTTGTCTTATTTGTTGGATGCTGGATACTATTGTGTTCGCTGCTGCACGGGGAGTCGAGGCTTCAGGTCTCTCTGTGCATCCTGTTAAAGTCAGCTGTGCACTTTTCAAACATCTAAATGAGGTGAGCAGATCCGTCCTTGGTTGTGTTCTGTATTTATAGGATTCGTACGGGTTATGCGCTAACCCAACGTGAACCAGAAATGAAGATCTATCATGTGACTGACCTCCTCAAATAGAAAGTACTGCATGTCAGGAGACTACAAAAAAAATGGCGGCTGTCATGCAAAAATATGACATTTTATTTTTTCTCCTCTAAATTGCATTCATTCCTGAAAATAAACTGTGGGGTCCAAATCCCCCGGCCCCCTCAGTGAGTACATTCAGGGGTGTAGTTTATAGACTGGGGTCATTGGTGGGGTCTCTATCACTCGGACACCCATGAGCCTCTGTAATCTTGGCCCGGTGCAGGAAAACAAAGGGTTCATCAAAATGTTGGTAATTAATGTTAGATTGGTGCGTCTCCTAGATGGTTGAAAAGCCAGGAAGTTTTTTTCAAATGTGCTTCCAGAATAAAGTAAACAGATGGCAATAAATATCCCATCAAAAATTCGTACAGCATGTTTGCACATATTTGAAAGTATGAACAAATGATAATTTTTTCAAAATTTTCCCAATTTTGTTGCTTTAACCCATTCCCACTGCAGGGCATAAGTTTACATCCTGGCAGTCTTGTACTTCCCGCAACAGGACGTAAACTTACGTCCTGGAGATAGCGCAGGATCACATATTATCCCGCAGCGGGAGATGGCTGTCAGTCACAGCCGGCGTCCCGCTGCAACAGCGGGGGGGGGGGGGGGGGGGCATCGGAGATGCGCCCGCCGCTGTTAACCCCTTCCCTGCCGCAATCTAAGTAGATCGCGGCAGGGAAAGAGTTCACAGAGGAAGCGCGCTCCCTCTGTGTCTCCGGCCGGCTCTCGCGATGTTATCGCGAGAGCCCGGCCTGTCACCATGGCAACAGGATGCCAGACACTGGAGTCCTGTATTGCCTATGCCTATGATCGCTGCATAAGCAATAAGGTATGGCAGAGCGGTAGCTCTGCCATGCCTTATACCAGCGATCATCAGGGCAGTGGTCAAAGTCCCTCAGAGGAACTCAAATAGTGTAAAAAAAACAAAGATTTAAAAAATGAATAAAAAAAACAAAGATTAAAAAAAGAATAAAAAAATGTAAAAAAGTAAAAAAAACATTTTTTAATGCTTTATCTCAGATTAGCATAAAAAAAGGTAAAAATAAAATAAAACCCCACATATTTGGTATTGTCGCATCCGTAACGATGCGTACAATAAGTTGCACATGCATTTGACTGTGCACGGAAAAAAAAAACGATTAAAAAACGCTAAAAAACAGAGGCAAAATGCTAATTTTTAGCATTTTGCCTCACTAAAAACGCAATGAAAGTGATCAAAAAAGCTGTATGTCACCCGAAATGGTACCAGTAAAAACTACAGCTCGTCTCACAAAAAGTAAGCCCTCAGAGCTCCGTACATCAAAAAATAAAAAAGTTACAGGACTTTGAATGCAGCAATTTAGAAAAAAAAAGATTTCCAAAAAAAGGGTTTTTATTGCAGAAAAGTGGGAAAACCAAAAAAAAAGTAAGAATTTTGGTATCGTTGTAACCGTACCGACCCGCAGAAAAAATGGAATGTCTCATTTATGCTGCATGATTAACGCTGTAAAAAATAAATTTAAAAAATCTATGGCGTTTTCTCTCCCTGCTATCATTAAAAAAAAAAAAAGTTTTATAATATAGTCTATGTACCCAAAAGTGGCACCGATAACAACTACAGTTCGCCACGCAAAAAACAAGCCCTCATACGGCCGCGTCGACGGAAAAATAAAAAAGTTATGGCTTTTGATAAATGGAGAAGAAAATCCACCAAAAATGTTTGCGTCCTTAAGCCCGAAATAGGCCGTGTCATGAAGGGGTTAAATAAATATTTGTCACAGGGGCAGAGAGTCCGCACGAATTTAGAATAAACTGTGAAGGGCTTTAAATAAACATTCACACATTCTATCGTTCTATTATTCCCACCTCCATGAAGTACAATCTGTGGTGGGAAACAATGTCAGGATCACCGGGATCTGCAGAACCTTTACGGAGTTATTCCATGTTAGAGACGCAGGTCAGATTTACAAAATTTGTCTTCGTCACTAAGGGGTTAAAATCACCTAAATTATAACAATCCTAAAAAAAGGAAAACACGTGTAAAGTTTTAGAAAAAAAAAATAAGAGGAAAGTTGGTAACAGCATGAGGGGAAATGGAAGTGGATGATGGAATAAAATGAGCGAAGATGATCCAAATCTACCGTGTTCTGATATGTAAGGACAGCCTACTAATCAGGCCACTGAAAGCTGTGGATTAACATACACTGAATGTTCTCTGAAGGTCATGGAGTCTCTGGGGGAATGATGATTTACATGACAAACCCCTCTCTGTTTTGTGTAATCCCCTACATTCACCTCCAGGGGGGTTCGGCGGGTCCAAGATGCATCCTTATTATGATGAGTGTCTTGAGACGTTGCGTTGTTGGAAGCCGGTCAAGATGTTCCCACAGTATTCATTTACATATATGGCCAATGGATTTAGGGCCACAGGGGCATTCTGGGAGGTAAATGACGTATCTACATCCACAATTCAGGAAATTTTTCAGGATGTGATTCCTGTTTTCATCTTCCAGAAGTATTTCTTTCCTATTATGGCAGCTATTGGGGCAGCATGTGCAATTTTTTATTTAGCATTTCTAGGACCCCCAGAAGCGTCTCCCCCCAGGGTCAGTAATGGAGGAATACTTTGTTTCCTAGAGAAGGCGCTAGAACCCTAGAAATATTCCCTAGGGTATATGACTTGTGGTCCGTTAGATACACCCTACAGGAACGGCCCGCCCTGTAATGTGCTCCAATGTAATAAAGAAGGTGCTGCTGATTGCTTCATACATTGTCTTTCTTTTGTGGTTTTTGAGTGGTCTGTCTTTCATCTAAAAGATGGGATTTAGAAATATCAGCTATTCCCAAGGGGTTGGGGTTACCCTAGTTTTCAAGGATATTGGTTTGTTCAATGAAATCCCAGTTTCTGCAGCAGTTCTTCCGGATTCACAAAGCTGACTATAAGGGATATTGAGTTTCCATTTTTTTTTTTTGCATGTCCGCTGATAAATCAAGGTAACTGTTGGTGTCCTCAGTCTTAAAGTGGGTCTTTGTGTGAACTGTGTCCTTAAAAATAAAAAGAAGATCCAAAAAGACCATCTACTGTCAATATTGTTTAAAAACTCCAGTCCCCATTGATTGTTAAAGGGGTTGTCCCGCGGCAGCAAGTGGGGTTATACACTTCTGTATGGCCATATTAATGCACTTTGTAATGTACATTGTGCATTAATTATGAGCCATACAGAAGTTATTCACTTACCTGCTCCGTTGCTGGCGTCCTCGTCTCCATGGTGCTGTCTAACTTTCAGCGTCTAATCACCCGATTAGACGCGCTTGCGCAGTCCGGTCTTCTGTCTTCTGAATGGGGCCGCTCGTGCCGGAGAGCTGGTCCTCGTAGCTCCGCCCCGTCACGTGCCGATTCCAGCCAATCAGGAGGCTGGAATCGGCAATGGACCGCACAGAAGACCTGCGGTCCACCGAGGGTGAAGATCCCGGCAGCCATCTTCACAAGGTAAGTCAGAAGTCACCGGAGCGCGGGGATTCAGGTAAGTACTGGACGGTTGTTTTTTTTTTTATGCCTGCATCGGGTTTGTCTCGCGCCGAACGGGGGGGCTATTGAAAAAAAAAAACCCGTTTCGGCGCGGGACAACCCCTTTAATAAAACCAGAGGTAACGTCTTGCAAACAGGTCTGTGGGCCCCGTGTAACTAAATGTAATCGATGAAATGCTTGTAGAAAATAATTTTGGGATTCTTTGTGGATTTCCTCAGAAGTGCCTACATACAGTTTATCATAACTTGGTGCGAATGAGGTCCCCATAACTGGGCCGGAGTTGGTAAAGACATCGGTTATTGGAAGAGAAGTAATGATTTGTTAACATCGAATAGTCTTTAAAATCACCTTTGATTGACCGGCATGAGGGGCTCTTGTTTAAGGACATGGTGAATGGCCCAAATCCGTTTATCATGAGGCATATTCATGTGGAGGGATGTGACATCTAAAGATGCCCAGACTTACCGTCTTGTTTCACCTATTTAGCAGCTTGAAAAAGACCACAAAAGGTTGAAATGTTGCCTCGTTTGTTAGAAAAAATGAACCCCTAAAAGTCCTGTTTTTGATGATATTTTGAAGCCCCCTTTATGCTGCGACCTCTTCTTTATGTAAAGATGCCCAGAGATGGCAATGTTTCTATTCAAGCTCTTGAATTAGTTTTAGGAGATGACCCGTATCCCTGAAATAGGCGGGTCACTAAGTTGCTTAGTTATGGAGCCCACCCCAGGTATAATAGGTCGAGCTCAGGGGTTAGTGAGGGATTTATGTATTTTGGGTAAGAAAGAAAAATATGCGGTTTGTGGAGTGTGAATGCCAATGACGTCCCTTTCAGTTCTCGCCTCCTTAGAAGTTCAAAAATCTAACTTGTTATCTTGAGTGTTGGATTACTATCCAATTTAGTATAATCTTTTCTTTCACCTGAAATTGTCTATAGTCAAGGTTAAAAGAATCACTATTGATAGAAACAATCCCACCCCTTTGTCGGTATGTTTGATGATATACCCCGATTCTCGGACAGTTTATTTAGGGTTAGCTTCTGGCTGTTATTTACGTTTTTGGGATTATTCAGGCTTCCGCTGTTGCGTTTAGTTAAACATTTCAAATCTTTCAGTACTTTATCATAAAAACTTTCAATGAAAGGTCCTTTAAGCTGTACGGTCCATACTAAGGGGTCATACTAAGGGGTTCCTCAAACAATAGATGCATAAATTCTTCTACCCCAGTATATGGGTCATTTTGTGAAATAAGGGCCAAATTGCTGGAGGGAGGGTTTTCAAGATTTTGCCTAGTAAAGTGTCCCTGTAATGGTAATTGTCTAATAAAACAATTTGTTAACAAAAAGTTCGAAAAGATTGGGACCACCCGGAGGGCCCCTGCCCTTTGGTCAATAATACGGTAGATCAACCGCTTTCCTATTCGAGAGATGATCGGAGAGGTAGAAAAGGCCCAATTTCATAGCTTCCTCATTTTTAACTATCTCTTTAGGATGATTGGTTTTCCTTATTTTCATAATGTTTCCCTTTGCTTGCCCCTCCTTTGGCGAGAGTTTTTTTTCTTCGAGATGGGTAGAAATGAGTAATGGTCGATCAAAGGGGGGGGGGGGAGGACAGGGTAATGGGGAGTATTGTCAAGGATATCTGAGTCTTGTCGATGCATGGTTGAGATGTCAAGGTGCACAGAGATCATTTAAAAAAGGGGACCGGACAGGGATCCTCAAACCTTGATGTGCCAGGTTATTGTCTTTGCATATTGTTAAAAGCATCCAATCCAAAGAGTGATGCCACACAGGTTTCAAACAATTTTTAACCTCGTACTTTGTTGGCTGATGAGATGGGATACTTGACCTGGGAATTTCCGATTTCAAATAATCCTCAAAGTGGGTATATCCTCAAAATTAATATTCAGTTTTTGAGTTTATCTTACTGTTGCCCAGATCTTGAAGGATGGATTTGGTAACTCTTTCCGGAAGAGTATGCCATTTTTTCCTCAATCATTCCATTCTGGTTCGCAAGATCAGGAAAAAAAACCTGTTTGTATACCATACCCTGGGCCTTCCGTGGAAGCTCTGCCCCTATACCTGTGGATCACAGTCGGGGATTTGATGACATTGAGGGCACACCCAGACCTACAGTGTGAGGGTTTGTCTATTGCTGGAGCTTTCACACCAAAAAAAACTATAATCCTGCTCAGTTGGGTGTTGTAGACGCCAGATATCGAATAAGTTGTTATTAAAAAGGGAGACAATAGAGGTCTGTTGATTAGTGGGTTTGGTAGTGGATGAGCCCATTGAGGGCCAGATGGTTTTGTTGAAGTCGCCCCAGCCTACTTTTGGATTGGTTTATGATTTTAAGGATCTTTGAATAAATGTATGTCTTCTAGAGTTGGGCGATACACGGAAGCTATAGCATATTTGGCATTATTAATGGAGCAAACCCAAATGACGTCTCCACAACTATCATAAACAATCTTTATGAAGATAGAAAGCAGCAGTGTCTTTGATGGCTCTACATACTCCACATCTTTAAGAAAAAATATAAAAGAATCGTTTGACCTGTAAATATCATCTTTAGGTGCGTTCCTCAAATCATAAAATGTCAGCAGCAGATATACAGGCCTCCCTTCATGGCATTGACCTTAAAGGGTGACTTTAGACCAATGGCATTGATGGAGATTTGAAATACCATAATGAAGACCATTAAGTCTATTTCTGCTAGGAAGGAAACTGGTGGGCCAGGAAAAGTCAGAGCCCCCAGCTTCTCCCCAATCACAGCACTGTTCATTCCAGCACTTTTTATTATGCGAGCAAAGTTCACAGAAAAGGTCGTTTTCCTTAGTTGCTTCTTGACCAGTCCTCTCGAAGTGACGAGGAACTTCTTTTCCCATTTGATCTAGGGGAGTCCTGCTGGATGAGACTCCATTCCTTACAAAGCTACAGGGCTTCCTCTGGCGATTGTGCAAGGAATTTTGCTCCATTTTTTTCTGTAATATTAAGTTGGGAAGCCCAACTTCTACGCGACGCCTTGTTCCCATAACATGTTGGCACTTGGTGCGTATGCTCTCCTCCGTAGGAGCGTTGCTGCAGATAAGTCTGCAAACAGGGAAATGTTTTTAAAGCAATATGGAATGGAGGGTGGTAGACTAGCAACTTCCATTAACCAATGGTCCTTTGGAACAGATGCAGGAGGAGATTGAGGCATGGTGCTTGGTCAGTTGTTAGGTAGCAACGAGTGGCATCAGGAAGTAGAACAGTAAATAAATAATATCAGGAAGAAATTCCTTAAGACCTTCAGCTTTGACCGACTCAGGAACACCTCGAAGTCTAATATTGCTCAGCCTGGATCCATGTTTGATATCTGTGAGTTTCAATGTCATTGTTTCTAATTCATCTTCCATAGAGTTAACGATATCATCGAGCTCGTTATGAGCAGATGCCAGTTCTACCATTTTATTCTTAATATGGGAGGTGCCGTCACCAAGTGATGTAATTATCTGTTTGTATGGAAGAAGCTTTAACCCTTTCCCGCCCCAAGGTGTATATGGAGAGAGATATGTTTTCATGACCCATCAGTTTCGAGTGAGGATGAAGGTAAAGTCCAAAGGGGCATTTTCCATAAGAATACATCAATGAGTAATTTTTATAGGCAGCTATATGATTAATGTTGCTGCCTGGGGGGCGGGATGTTAGATGAAGGGGATTGGGCGACCAAAGGTTTATTTGGGTTACGGAGGAGCTAGAGAGGGAGAAGCTTAGTGTAGGGAAGATTTGGAATATTCTGGAGCCAGATAGGAAAAGAAGAGGACACAGGCAACTGAGAAGCAGAGGAGAACCAGAAGTGAGGCCTTACTTGGAGAGATGAAAGCAGTGGTGGCACAGGATGGGCACATCTGGCTTGAGAAGTTCTCGGAGGAGTGTCAGGCAACAGCACCTGCAGCTTCAGCGGCGGCGACAGCAGATCCAGCAGCGGGAGATGGAGGAAAGGATCGTGGATGACCCAGGGGACGGAGGAATCCACTAGTGCGGCTTCGCCCCAGTCCAGCTGCGGAGAGGAGGAGCAGCAGGGGGCCCGCAGCGGGGGAATGGAGGCAGGCAGAAGAGCAGCAGGATGACAGCAGCACCGGCAGGGGTAGTGCGGCAGGACAGTGGGCAAGGCAGAGCAGAGAAGGGGATGAGAGCCGGCGCCTGGCACCTGAGCGAAGTTCTCATGTGGCTTGTTGCAATGGCGGAGCGGAGGATCAAAGGTGCACGAGCAGCACTAAGGATAGAGGGGGGGGGGGGGATCCAGCATCGGCAGAATGTCGGGAAGAGGATCCCCGGGCAGTGCTGTGCTTATCATCTAACGGGGGTTGGGGGTGATGGGGGGTTAGCAAGGGTTTAGAGAAGCAGCAGGGGAACAGGCAAGAGTGAGAGGCTGAGTGGGGGGGGGGGGGGGAGAGTGCAGCAAGTGGCAGTGGTAGCACAAGTAGTTATAGGGGGAAGGAGGCAGGTGGCAGGGTCCAGCGTCACAGGCAGAGGATTAGGTGTAAGCGGTGGGTTGGAGAGCTCAGAGGGCAGGAGAGTGTAGCAGGGGGCCAGGAAAGGGGGTAACGCGGTCAGGACAGGTTTTTGGGACAGGTATAGGTGGGGCAGGGATAGAGAGAGTGGAGCAGCTAGCAGGCATTGGGAGAAAGGGTCAGTGGTTAGTAGGGCCAATGCAGGGGAGGCTAGGAGTGGCCATGTGAGGGCAGCACAGGCGAGATGAAGAGGTGCTACAGAGCTGCATTCTAGTTCTTCCTCATCTGTTACCACAGATGAGGGCTATCATCATCATCATCGTGACAGAAGGCATCAGCGGAGGTATCAGCCCGAGGCGCACTGGAGTGATGGTTCTAAAAGGCGTTGGAGGCGGCCTCAGAGCACTTGGTGTCACAAGTTGCCGCTGGGTCCTCACTCGGCTTCTTCCAGCGACAGGAGGAGTCACAGACCAGGAGATCGGCAGGCGGAGGGGCAGTCGGCCTGCAGGCCTAGGACATCACGTCATGGAAGCGGTCGAGATGCTTCTTTCGTTTTGGTTTCAGATCAGCATCCGGCGAAGCAGAGGCATGGAAAGACAGCAGCAACAGTGCGGATTTCACCCTTGGCCGGGCCTTGGAGGGCAGAGCTGGGGAGTCTACATGCTGCAAGGCTTAGGAAAAGGTTGGCTCAGTCAAGAGCAGTGATAATGATTTTATGTTTGCATTAAAGGGGTTGTCTAGTGGCGAAACAGGTTTTTTTTTTTTTCAATAGCCCCCCCGTTTGGCGCGAGACAAACCCGATGCAGGGATAAAAAAAAAACGGATAGTACTTACCCGAATCCCCGCGTTCCGGTGACTTCTTACTTACCTTGCGAAGATGGCCGCCGGGATCTTCTCCCTCCGTGGACCGCAGGTCTTCTGTGCGGTCCATTGCTGATTCCAGCCTCCTGATTGGCTGGAATCGGCACGTGACGGGGCGGAGCTACGAGGGCAGCTCTCCAGCACGAGCAGCCCCATTCAACACGGAGAAGACCGGACTGCGCCAGCGCGTCTAATCGGGCGATTAGACGCTGAAAATTAGACAGCACCATGGCGACAGGGACGCCAGCAACGGAACAGGTAAGTGAATAACTTCTGTATGGCTCATAATTAATGCACAATGTACATTACAAAGTGCATTAATATGGCCATACAGAAGTGTATAGACCCACTTTGTTTCGCGGGACAACCCCTTTAAAGAAACCAGGGTTTTTAGTGTCTTCGGATCCTCCAGGGGGGGGGGGTGTGCCTGCCAGATGGGAGTGGTATGGTATAAGTCCTCATGTTTGTGGGCAATGAATCTATGGTCAAAAGTTTTCATTTAGTGGATTCCATGTTAGTGGCATAGCTCCATTGGGGGAAGAGGTTCCCGAAGAGCTGGTGGAAAAAAATGTAAATGTTCTGTACAGTGATATCTGGTCCCAGCTGTCAGTAAAACATGTGGCTGTTGACAAGGAATGTTTTTCCGAGCGTGGTAGTGATAGAAAACCGAAAGTAGCAAAAACGTTCTGCAATTGGTTACAATCATTTTTGATGTTGGTGCTGTAGTAGTGCAGTACATAGAAGGGCCTGTAGAGGGCCAGAGACAGGACTTCTATTGCGAGGGTTAACCAAGGGGTGGATCAGGAACGGGATAAAAAGCCAGTTCCTACCAAGGAAAGACGGAGAGAACCAGCGCAGCAGAGTGAGGGGCTGCAGGCTGGTGGCCTGGAAAGGCAAGAGGTGGACAGGGTGACCCCCCTAACCTCAACACCCAGGTGGGGTGCTGATATGGACTTTATTTTATGAAGGAATGCATATTGGGACTCTGTTTCCGTTATTTGTTATGCTGTGAATAAATGCTGCCAGTCTTAAAGAGAAATCACGTTTCATGAAGCGTTTCTACACGTGTTGAGGCCATTCTGGTCTAGAAGTCAGCGAATCCCGCAGGCAAGAGTACCCCCTTTGCCACAGTGTACATAACATGCCAGCATCAGCCGAAAAAAGTTCAGGAAATGCTGGTTTATATTAATACCATATCCAGCTGATACTAGCTGTATCCAGCTTCCTGAACATAGGCACTCCAGCTGTGTTCTTCATACTCCGCACAGAGCGCACACTTGTATACCAGCTGAGCGCTCCGTGAACAGCCGGGATATGAATAACACAGCGGTCCAGCTGTATTCTGCATACCCCATTCAGAGCGCTCGGCTGTATAACAGCCATGTGCTCCGAGCAGAGAACAGCTGGATGCAGAAGACAAGCGGCCCCACTTGTCTTCTGCATCCCCCACTCGGAGTGCAAGGTGATCGCTCAACGTTTGGGCAATCACCTTGCACCTAAAGGCACACAACGATTATCGCTCAAAAGTCGCTTGAGCGACATCTTTTAAAGGGGTTGTCCCGCGCCGAGACGGTTTTTTTTTTTTTTTTCAATAGCCCCCCCCCCCCGTTCGGCGCGACACAAACCCGATGCAGGGATAAAAAAAAAAAAAACGGGTAGTACTTACCCGAATCCCCGTGCTCCGGTGACTTCTTACTTACCTTGCGAAGATGGCCGCCGGGATCTTCACCCTCGGTGGACCGCAGGTCTTCTGTGCGGTCCATTGCCGATTCCAGCCTCCTGATTGGCTGGAATCGGCACACGTGACGGGGCGGAGCTACGAGGAGCCGCTCTCTGGCACGAGCGGCCCCATTCAGAAGGGAGAAGACCGGACTGCGCAAGCGCGTCTAATCGGGCGATTAGACGCTGAAGATTAGACGGCACCATGGAGACGGGGACGCCAGCAACGGAACAGGTAAGTGAATAACTTCTGTATGGCTCATAATTAATGCACAATGTACATTACAAAGTGCATTAATATGGCCATACAGAAGTGTATACCCCCACTTTGTTTCGCGGGACAACCCCTTTAAGTGATAATCGGTGTGACTAAATGGGCCTTAATGCAAGGAGTTTCAGCCAGGGTAGCAAAACGACATTTGTCGGGCATTGCCTTTTTGCTTCAGTTACATGGTGGGACTGACGTTACAAAGGACTTTTCGTCAAATTTTGAAAGGGTGGAAGAAGGAGAAGAGTTGGGTGGACAAGCGGCGGCCCATTACGTTTGTGCTTGTGTGTCTAATTGTAAAGGTTTTGGAGGGCGTATGTGTCAGTCCGTTCAACACCTTGCTTTTCCGTTCCTGTTTTTTGTTAGCATTTTTTGCGGCCCTCTGTGTAGGTGAACTGGTTCCTGGTTGCAAACCAGTGACCTGGTGATGATGGACGACGCGGTAAAGGTATGTATTAGAAGATTAAAGACAGACATTTATGGTAGGAGAGCGTGCATAACGGTAGACGTGTTAGGGTCAGCATGCCCTGTGGGTTTTTTGCGCCACTATTTGTCTAAACACGCGGGTAAGGGTCAGTTGTAACGCTATTCCTCCGGCCTCTCAGTGACCATCTATCAATTTGCGTTGGTTCTGTGTTTGTGCATCAAGCGCTTGGGTTTGGATCCAAGAGAATTCGGTACTGACTCCTTCAGGATAGGAGCAGCTACAACAGTGGATGCTTGTGGATTGACTTCAGAAGGGCTTAGGCACCTGGGTAGATTGAAATCAGAGGCTTATAAGTCCTATGTCCGCCCGGATCTGAGGGTAGTGTCAGCTCGGTATTAAGTTGGACATGTTTCTTTTTATACTTCTTAGACAGTTTCCTTGTGGGTATTTCTTTTCTTGCAGCCGGCGGGCCCTGGAACGTTTGGATCGTGGGACATTCCCACATCTACTGAGCCGAGAAGAGGAATTAGAGGACTTCATTGGTCCAGGCTGCTTCCGCAAATAGTGAAGATCAGCAGCTAGACCTTGTACTGTTGATTCATGCCGGGGGGAATGATTCAGGAAAAGTGAAGCTGGGCGAATCGATAGCGCTAATGAAAAGTGATTATTAAGTAATACTAGTTTGGTCAGATGTAGTTCCAAGGAGGGTTTGGAGAGGGGCTTGAAATCCAGAGCGCATGGCCAGGGCCAGAAAGGCTGTTAACATTAAAATATCCACATTTGTCAGTCTTTGGGAGGGGTGGCTATTAGACATCAGGGGCTGGAGAACAAGGACTGGAGCTCGTTGACGGGAGATGGGATCCATTTAAATGCCATTGGGCTGGGCAGGATGGGTTGTGGACGGCTATGGGGGTGGCATGTGGGGTGGGCGGAGTGCAGCATAGTAATACGTCACATCCTTCATGGCGGAAAGGGGCTTCCCATGCTGACTATGGTTTGGAGAAAGGTGGTCCTTCAAGCCTGGTTGCCTTACGGGACTCTGAAGTTATTTTTGGGATGCAAGGGAAGTTGATAAAAGATTTAATTAAATAAAGGTTAAAAGTTTACGATGGTTAGATGTAATAAGCTTTGGCCGACCCCACCTGGTAAGATGCCAGTCATTGTTAGAGTCTTATTTGGTTAAGAGGGCGGTATTCCAAAGATGGCGAGAGTACCCCCCTTAATTAGACTAGTTGTCAGTCGTGACTTAATGTTCCATAGCAGCAAGGTTGTTTCTTAGGGCAAGGGCGGATATTTGCTGAGGAATCTGGGGTGGCCATTCGCACGGCGGATCCGCAGTAAATAGCGCCAATAGCATGCTATGGGAAATCGTTTTCTTCCTGCACACTTACGGAAACCAACTCTGGTTTCCGCAAGCGGATGAAGACTCGCAGCAGGCTCCACTTTTTTGCGGATTCTGCGTGGACGGCTTCCATTGATCTGCGGCCCTTCCACAATCACATTTTAGAAAGGTTGTGGATCCCGTGTTATCACCGGGGGAAGAGGCGGGAAAAGGAGGAGTTTGTTAGACATTAGACATATTAGAAGACTGGAGAACATAATGGCAGGACTGACAAGCTGCTGGGACTGAAGAGGAGGAAGGGGCAGCTCACAGCATGCCGCCGCATGGCAGCACCTCATAATAGTGTTTGGCGCTGCGTTTCACCGTTATTTTGGTATTCGGGTATTTCCATGGCAGTGTTATATTCTTAGTGTAGGCACAGGTTTCAGCGGGGCGGGCACTGTTATGGCACCTGGGATGTTATGGGGCTTCACTTCAGGTTGGTACTTCCTCTTTGATCAGTTACCTTTAATCCTCACATGTTTCTGTGCCCGAAGCCGCTGCCCGCTAGCTGGTCTGCATTTTTGCATTGTATCAAGATTGTGCCAACTGCCAGCTCGATCCTGTTGTTCATATCACTACTTCTGCTTTGTTACACAAAATATGCTGGCGAGTTCCCAAGTGTGGAGCCGATCCTCCGTGTAATAGTAGAGACATGTTCCGTCAGTATTCGCTGCTCCGTGACTTGTCATGGTCATATAATGCAGGTTAGGGGATGCCATGATACCAGCGGGGGCGCTCTGGTACCGCCACACAAACACTCTACTGCTCACACTAGTGAACATGCTTCTCTCTATAGGAGGGTGCTTCAATTTTAAATGTTGCAACAAGCAGAGGCGCCCCTTCAACGGGGAGACCCAAGCCTGCCACCTCGACAGCAGGAGCTCAGAGGGCCGGGGGGTTGGCAGCCAGACAGTGTTTACTTATATTTGGCTGGTATAAAATAATTGCCAGCTGCAAACCGTGTCAATCAGTCCTCAGCTCCAGTTTAGCCACCGCTGCGCTGTCATCAGAGGCCGTGACTCCTGACCTCCATATACATTGTTATTAGAGCGCCCCCTTGTTACAGTCCTGGGTATAATATATGATGGGAGAGATCTCTGTACTGACCCCTGATATATCTATACACAGTTATTAGAGCGCCCCCTTGTTACAGTCCTGGGTATAATATATGATGGGAGAGATCTCTGTACTGACCCCTGATATATCTATACACAGTTATTAGAGCGCCCCCTTGTTACAGTCCTGGGTATAATAGATGATTGGAGAGATCTCTGTACTGACCTCTAATATATTATACATAGTTATTAGAGCGCCCCCTTGTTACAGTCGTGGGTATAGTAGATGATGGGAGAGATCTCTGTACTGACCCCTGATATATCTATATATAGTTATTAGAGCGTCCCCTTGTTACAGTCCTGGGTATGATAGATGATGGGTGAGATCTCTGTACTGACCCCTGATATATCTATACATAGTTATTAGAGCACCCCCTTGTTACAGTCCTGGGTATAATAGATGATGGGAGAGATCTCTGTACTGACCTCTGATATATTATACATAGTTATTAGAGCGCCCCCTTATTACAGTCCTGGGTATAATAGATGATGGGAGAGATCTCTGTACTGACCCCTGATATATCTATACATAGTTATTAGAGCACCCCCTTGTTACAGTCCTGGGTATAATAGATGATGGAGAGATCTCTGTACTAACCCCTGATATACTATACATAGTTATTAGAGCGCCCCCTTGCTACTGTCCTGGGTATAATAGATGATGGCAGAGATCTCTGTACTGACCCCTGATATATTATACATAGTTATTAGAGCACCCCCTTGTTACAGTCCTGGGTATAATAGATGATGGGAGAGATCTCTGTACTGACCCCTGATATATCTATACATAGTTATTAGACTGCCCCCTTGTTACAGTCCTGGGTATAATAGATGATGGGGGAGATCTCTGTACTGACCCCTGATATATTATACATAGTTATTAGAGCGCCCCCTTGTTACAGTCCTGGGTATAATAGATGATGGGGGAGATCTCTGTACTGACCCCTGATATATCTAGACATAGTTATTAGAGCGCCCCCTTGTTACAGTCCTGGGTATAATAGATGATGGCAGAGATCTCTGTACTGACCCCTGATATATCTATACATAGTTATTAGAGCGCCCCCTTGTTACAGTCCTGGATATAATAGATGATAGGAGAGATCTCTGTATTAACCTCTGATATATTATACATAGTTATTAGAGCGCCCCCTTGTTACAGTCCTGGGTATAATAGATGATAGGAGAGATCTCTGTATTAACCTCTGATATATCTTTACATAGTTATTAGAGTGCCCCCTTGTTACAGTCCTGGGTATAATAGATGATGGAGAGATCTCTGTACTGACCCCTGATATATCTATACATAGTTATTAGAGCGCCCCCTTGTTACAGTCCTGGGTATAATAGATGATAGGAGAGATCTCTGTATTAACCTCTGATATATCTTTACATAGTTATTAGAGTGCCCCCTTGTTACAGTCCTGGGTATAATAGATGATGGGAGAGATCACTGTACTGACCCCTGATATATTGTACATAGTTATTAGAGCGCCCCCTTGTTACAGTCCTGGGTATAAAAGATGATGGGAGAGATCTCTGTACTGACTCCTGATGAATATTGGTTCCAGTCACTTCATAGAGACACTGAAGAAAGCCTGTCTAACAACATAAACCGGTACCTTGGCGAAACTTCACAGCTTGAGTTGCCTTACAGACTCTCTTGCTGCCGGTAATCCGGCCTTGTTTCAGCGAATTTAATTGTTTACAGAAACTTGGCCTGCTCCTCTGTATGCCGCTCTGCTTGCTGCGTGGCAGCGGCTAGTAGAGAAGCTCTGCTGGCTCCTCTGTCCGTCGCTCTGCTGGCTCCTCTGCCCTGAAAATCTGTGGGTGCGCCTAGTAGGGAAGCCACTCCTCCAGCTGCAGCTCTGCTGGTTCCTCTGCCCCGACAAGTAAGCCATTCCTGCGGCACTCCATGGTGCAAGCAGCTGCTGCATCTGTAATAAACCACGGCAGCCAATCCACAACTGGGGGCGTGGCCTGTCCATTCCCTTTCACTGATCCTGGCCAACCCATGTATCCACCCATAGTTCCGGTGGAGACATATTGCACCAGTACCCCCGGTCTCTGGGAGTTTGCTGTTCATGTTCAATAAATGTTTTCAGAAACATCAAGTGGCATACTCTAGAAGCCCTCGGGTTACAGGTTTGGGCCAGGAGGAGTTTCAGGAGAACCAGCACAAGCCAAGTCCTAGTTGAGAATGGCCAGATCGCGGCCATGAGTGAGGCCCTACTCACTCTTTTGCCAAAGCAACCACGACTCCTACTATGATACAATCGCAGGTTCAAACAGATCATACTATGCTGCCACCAATAACATCACAGCCAAGCTCCTTCCTACCAAGACCCCTTGTAGATAGGGAGATGTCCCAACCGTCTTCCGAGTCCAGGCCCGGCATCAGTACCTGGCAGATATTAGGGCCCACTCCACTTGCTGGCCTGAGAGATGGGTCACAGGGGGCCCGAACTGCTGGGTCAGGTACAACAGTCTGAATTGACTACAGCTATCAGGTGCTTGTCACATGACCACACAACACAGAAGTCAGTGGGGGACAATGTGCTTATTACAGCTTCCGGGGAGCATCGGGAGGCGAGTATGGAGTACTTTTTATTTTAATACTTACAAGGGGGAAATGAGGACATTATTACTAAAAGAAGCCAAACAGGAGCAAATGGGGCATTACGGCTTAAAGGTAAGACTGATTTCTGAAAGAGAACATTCTTAGTGAAGAGGAAGAGAAGGCGGTATTATTACTGAAGTGGGGGCATGAAGAAGGTATTATTACTGAAGTGGGGGCATGAAGAAGGTATTATTGCCAAGTGGGGGCACGTTTACTTTGTGAAGGTCACACTATAAGCAGCACTTATGTGTGCAGCCTACAGGGAACACAAAAATGGGCACTACTCTGTGGGGTACCGCAAGTGGCATTATTACTGTATTGGCTACTATAAAGGGAGGATTGTGTAAAGGTGTAGATCTAACATAAGGAGGCTGATGGAAGAGCAAGGAGCCAAAAGATATCTGTATCAAATTCCGTAGAAATAGGTTGTGGCCAGGAGGAATCATCATGGTGCTCTGGCCAGATGAAGAAGAAAAGGGAAACTGAATGGTTCCGCACAGAGAGGATGTCAGCTGTGTTCACTGGATACAATGGTACTGTAATCACTTGTATGGTCTGAAAAGCACCTGTGTAAAGCAGGGATCTGCCGTCATATGGTCAGTGCATGCGCTGCTGCAGATTTACTGCCACATGTCTTGTGATACACTGCAAAATGGCTAACGGAGTCTGTTGTCCGAGCGCCTGCATAAACCTGGAGCTGCTCAGGTCTGCTAAGATAGAAGCTGTCGGGGCGTAATCCGCACTTTAGTGGGCATCCTCTACAGTCCAGCTTGGATTCCCCACTGGTAAGGTTAGTCTCCTGTTAGTGCTGGCGCAGGCACAAGTACAGTATGTTACGATGGCAAGTTTGTGTGTGTATTTGGTTTCCTGTAGGTTACGGCTCTATGGTTTCCTGTAAGCCTTTCTCATTTCCCTTTTCTTGCTCCTCCCTTTACTTTTAGAGATCTGTGTTCATAAAGCTCTCAGTCGTGATTGCTGGTTGAGAATCCCGCAGCATCTCTGCTTGCACAGGTAGCATCTCCTCAATGCTTGCCTCCTGTGCTGGGCGCTGCATGCTGGCTGCCGCCGCTCCTACCAGTTAGGGATCTGCCAAGGTAAGTCAACTATACCTCCTCTGATACTATTCCTTAAGGATTATTCACTATGTATGAAGATAGAGAACATCTGAACTTTCCCTCAAGCTCTACATTCTACGTCTGCTTGTAGTTGCATGGCATCAGCCTCGCTGCACTACATGTACAGTGTCCCTATGACCAGCGGGTGGTGTTTACCATGTTTAGTCTCAGGGTGCGAGGGGTCCTATCACCTGAAGCATACATGGTCTAATAGCCTTGGAGGGAGGCTCAGGCTGTCGCCCTGGGCTCGCCCGTCTTGTGTAAGGCTGAGCTCATGCTGACTGCCCATGTTGTGTCTGATCCGCTGCGCGGTTACCGCTGTGACCAGAACTGCGTGACTTTACATTCTATTAGTACATTTGGGCTTCGTGGGTTTTTGGGGCATTATTTTTCTATGTATTTATACAGTAATTTTCAGGTTTTCCATTTTTTTCTCCTTTTTTCTTCATTATGTTAGAAAAGCAAAAAAAAGTTCTACAACTGCCATCCAAGTAGAGATGTAGAACACAAACCGCACACAACATGGAGACTTGCAAGTCTATGTTAGGTGAATGTAAAGTTGGTCTGCTGACCGGGACATCGGGATAAGGCCAGCCCAAATAAATGCAGGGCACTCCCCTGCCTCGCTGTGCCGGGGCATCCCTCAAATAAACTTCGTTCTTCCCCACGCCCCAAAGTAAGCAGATGCCCACCTCTCCCCACTGCTGGCTCTGGGCCTCCTGTCAAGACATCTTGTTAGCAGGCTGCAGTTGGTCTGTAATGTCCTGTAAACCCGCTGCTGCAGCCTGTAAACATTACATCAGCAAGAAGCCCCAGAGCCGCCGGCGGGAGAGGCGAACATCAGCGCGTTCATTACTCTGGGGCATGGGGAAGGTATTTTTACCAAATGAGTTCAACCCTTTCATGTGGTATATATTAGTATTAGAGGGGTGTCTAGTCTGAGTGTGTTAGCAGATCGGAGTGTGCGGGCTGGGTGGTGGACGGACAGGAGTGGGGTGATGTACAGTGGCACGGTGCCATGGAGAGCTCTGTGGGTGAGGGTGATGAGTGATTGAGTTCTGTAGTATACGGGCAGCTAGTGCAGCAACTGGCATAGTGCAGAGGCGTCTGAGGACCGGCTGGATAGAAAATGAGCCTAGCTGCCATGGTTAGTATGGATTGGAGTGGAGCGAGTCTGGTGCCAGGGAGGCTGATGAGAAGCAAGTTGCAGTAGTCAAATCGGGAGTGGATGAGGGCAACCACGAGCGTCTTTAGCGTGTCCGTGGTGAGGAACGGACGGATGTTAGCAATATTCCTGAGGTGCAGGCGGCATGTTTGGGCCAGAGATGGGATGAGGGGGTGAAGTAAAAAATAATAAAAAAAACAAATTGGTATCTCTGTATCCATAACAGTGTAGATCAGACCTGGGCAAAGCACGGCCCGCGGGCCACATCCGGCCCGCTGAATAGCTCGGACCGGCCCGCAAAGAGTGTCCTGGTGACTCACCAATGAGTCCCATGCTCATGTCCACGGGGAAAATCGGGCCCGCTACGGATTCTCCATGTAGAATCTGCAGCGGGTCCCTCCTGCCCCGCCGACATGAGGGCTGAAAATACAAATAAATGACAATAAACTCACCTCCCATCCGCTCCGTTTCTTCTCTTCGCTGCGGCGTCATCTTCTCTCGTCGCGGCCGGATCTTCATTCTTCGGCTCGGCGGAAGTGCACGATGACGTCGGTGACGTGCCTCGCGCATGCGCCGGGCCGAAGCAAAATGATCCGGCCGCGGCTGAGAGAGGATGGCGCGGCGCCGAAGAGAAGAACCGGAGCGGGTAAGTAAAATGTGATTTTTGTGTCCCGCGGATCCGGACGGCTTCCATAGGCTTCAATAGAAGCCCGCGGGAGCCGTCCCCGCGGGAGACCCGCATGAAAATGGAGCATGGTCCAGATTTTTTCATGCTCCATTTTTTTTTAAAATCCCTTTTATTGACCATCCGCGGGTATTTATCTACCCGCGGGTGGTCAATGCATCCCTATGGGGTGCGGATCCGCGGGCAGGAGAAGAGTTAAAATCCGCTGCGGATTTTAATTCTTATTTACCCCGTGGACATGAGCCCTAAGGGCTCATGTCCACGGGCAAAATGAGATTTAAAATCCGCAGCGGATCTCCCGCGCGCGGATCCGCATCCCATAGGGATGCATTGACCACCCGCGGGTAGATAAATACCCGCGGATCGTCAATAAAAGGGATTTTAAAAAAAAATGGAGCATGAAAAAATCTGGACCATGCTCCATTTTCATGCGGGTCTCCCGCGGGGACGGCTCCCGCGGGCTTCTATTGAAGCCTATGGAAGCCGTCCGGATCCGCGGGAGACCTAAAATAGGAATTTCAAGGATTTACTCACCCGCAGCGGGCCGGGAAGCTCTGCTCTTCCTCACGGCCGCATCTCCCTTGCTTTGGCTCGGCGGATGTGCCTGGCGCATGCGCGCGGCACGTCAAAGACGTGCCGGCGACGTGCCGCCGGCGTAAGGAATTCATCCGCCGGCCGAAAAAGAAGATCCGGCCGTGAGGAAGAGCTGACCTTCGCCGCCCGCTACGGATAGGTAAATTCCTTTTTATTTGTATTTTCAGCGCTCACGTCCGCGGGGCAGGAGGGACCCGCTGCAGATTCTACATGTAGAATCCGTAGCGGGCCCGATTTTCCCCGTGGACATGAGGCCTAAGTGATGCCACTGTAACTTCTGAGTGGAGATGGGAGTGCTCCTTACCGCTCCCCTCTCCATTGGCAGACACGGGGGCCGCGCCGTAAAACGGGGTGAAACACCGGGTGTTCACCGCGCCGTATTACAGCGCCATTCATTTTCAATGGCGGCCGTATTCTGGCCGCAAATCGGGCGGCTGGAATACGGCCCCATTAAGGCAATGTGCATGGAGCCTTCGTATGTTGGTCTGGCCCTCTAAAACCATTTCAATTTCTCATGTGGCCCCATGGGAAAATTAATTGCCCACCCCTGGTGTAGATTGTTACATTATTACATTATTACCCTCGCATGGTGAACGCAGTCAACATATATATACGCAGCGCCAGGACTGAAGTTGAAAGAAAGTGATCCTGAAGTCATATGTACCCCAAATAGTCTTCATAACACTACAGGTCACCGCACAAACAATGAGCGCCCACGCAACCCGATCTGTGCAAACAATGAGCGCCCACGCAACCCGATCGATGCAAACAATGAGCGCCCACGCAACCCGATCTGTGCAAACAATGAGCGCCCACGCAACCCGATCGGTGCAAACAATGAGCGCCCGCACAACCCGATCGATGCAAACAATGAGCGCCCGCACAACCCGATCGGTGCAAACAATGAGCGCCCACACAACCCGATCGATGCAAACAATGAGCGCCCACCCAACCCGATCGATGCAAACAATGAGCGCCCACCCAACCCGATCGGTGCAAACAATGAGCGCCCGCGCAACCCTATCTGTGCAAACAATGAGCGCCCACGCAACCCGATCGATGCAAACAATGAGCGCCCACGCAACCCGATCTGTGCAAACAATGAGCGCCCACGCAACCCGATCGGTGCAAACAATGAGCGCCCGCACAACCCGATCGATGCAAACAATGAGCGCCCGCACAACCCGATCGGTGCAAACAATGAGCGCCCGCACAACCCGATCGATGCAAACAATGAGCGCCCGCACAACCCGATCGGTGCAAACAATGAGCGCCCACACAACCCGATCGATGCAAACAATGAGCGCCCACCCAACCCGATCGATGCAAACAATGAGCGCCCACCCAACCCGATCGGTGCAAACAATGAGCGCCCACACAACCCGATCGGTGCAAACAATGAGCGCCCACACAACCCGATCGATGCAAACAATGAGCGCCCACCCAACCCGATCGATGCAAACAATGAGCGCCCGCACAACCCGATCGATGCAAACAATGAGCGCCCGCACAACCCGATCGGTGCAAACAATGAGCGCCCACACAACCCGATCGATGCAAACAATGAGCGCCCACCCAACCCGATCCATGCAAACAATGAGTGCCCGCGCAACCCGATCGGTGCAAACAATGAGCGCCCACGCAACCCGATCGGTGCAAACAATGAGCGCCCGCGCAACCTGATCGGTGCAAACAATGAGCGCCCGCGCAACCCGATCGGTGCAAACAATGAGCGCCCGCGCAACCCGATCGGTGCAAACAATGAGCGCCCACACAACCCGATCAGTGCAAACAATGAGCGCCCACACAACCCGATCGATGCAAACAATGAGCGCCCACACAACCCGATCGGTGCAAACAATGAGCGCCCACGCAACCCGATCGATGCAAACAATGAGCGCCCGCGCAACCCTATCGGTGCAAACAATGAGCGCCCACACAACCCGATCGGTGCAAACAATGAGCGCCCACACAACCCGATCGGTGCAAACAATGAGCGCCCACACAACCCGATCGGTGCAAACAATGAGCGCCCACACAACCCGATCAGTGCAAACAATGAGCGCCCGCGCAACCCGATCGGTGCAAACAATGAGCGCCCACACAACCCGATCGATGCAAACAATGAGCGCCCACCCAACCCGATCGATGCAAACAATGAGCGCCCACCCAACCCGATCGGTGCAAACAATGAGCGCCCACACAACCCGATCGGTGCAAACAATGAGCGCCCACACAACCCGATCGATGCAAACAATGAGCGCCCACACAACCCGATCGATGCAAACAATGAGCGCCCGCACAACCCGATCGATGCAAACAATGAGCGCCCGCACAACCCGATCGGTGCAAACAATGAGCGCCCACACAACCCGATCGATGCAAACAATGAGCGCCCACCCAACCCGATCCATGCAAACAATGAGTGCCCGCGCAACCCGATCGGTGCAAACAATGAGCGCCCACGCAACCCGATCGGTGCAAACAATGAGCGCCCGCGCAACCTGATCGGTGCAAACAATGAGCGCCCGCGCAACCCGATCGGTGCAAACAATGAGCGCCCGCGCAACCCGATCGGTGCAAACAATGAGCGCCCACACAACCCGATCGGTGCAAACAATGAGCGCCCACACAACCCGATCGATGCAAACAATGAGCGCCCACACAACCCGATCGGTGCAAACAATGAGCGCCCACGCAACCCGATCGATGCAAACAATGAGCGCCCGCGCAACCCTATCGGTGCAAACAATGAGCGCCCACACAACCCGATCGGTGCAAACAATGAGCGCCCACACAACCCAATCGATGCAAACAATGAGCGCCCACACAACCTGATTGATGCAAACAATGAGCGCCCGCGCAACCCTATCGGTGCAAACAATGAGCGCCCACACAACCCGATCGGTGCAAACAATGAGCGCCCACACAACCCGATCGGTGCAAACAATGAGCGCCCACACAACCCGATCAGTGCAAACAATGAGCGCCCGCGCAACCCGATCGGTGCAAACAATGAGCGCCCACACAACCCGATCGGTGCAAACAATGAGCGCCCACACAACCCGATCGATGCAAACAATGAGCGCCCACACAACCCGATCGATGCAAAGAATGAGCGCCCACACAACCCGATCGATGCAAACAATGAGCGCCCACGCAACCCGATCTGTGCAAACAATGAGCGCCCACACAACCCGATCGGTGCAAACAATGAGCGCCCACACAACCCGATCGGTGCAAACAATGAGCGCCCACCCAACCCGATCGATGCAAACAATGAGCGCCCGCGCAACCCTATCGGTGCAAACAATGAGCGCCCACACAACCTGAACGATGCAAACAATGAGCGCCCGCACAACCCGATCGGTGCAAACAATGAGCGCCCACGCAACCCGATCGGTGCAAACAATGAGCGCCCACGCAACCCGATCGGTGCAAAACCTCTTTTGAGTCGCAGTACATTACCCCCCCCATTGGGTGTCGCCATGATTGGGCTGACATACAGAACACATTTAACGTGTCATTTTTACCGCATCGTGACGTCATAAAAGCAAACGCTCACCAAAAGGGTCACCGTTGCATTTTTTTCCCATTTCTCCCTATTTTGAAATTTCTAGAATCTTTCCGCTATTATACGGTATGTTTAATGCTGCCGTTGGGAAATACAACTGTCCTCGCAGAGACCAACCCCTCATGGAGCTGGAAAGATAGGAGGACTTTGTAAAAGTGGAGAGATAAAAAAGGTCGGGCCCCAGTGTTTAGGGTCCTCCAGCTCCGGCTAGTAGAACAGTGCAGAGGACAGCTGTAGCTAGTAGAAGTCTCCTGGCGGTTCTGATGCTGTATTTCTGTTAGTAGCTTGGTTCTGGTGCTGTATTGATGTACTGAAGTAAACGCTACACGAGGCCGGGGCACATACTGCTGGGCACACATGGCTGGGCACACGAGGCCGGGGCACACATTGCTTGGCACACTGCCGGGCACACACAGCTGGGCACACGTAGCCGGGGCACACACTCCTGGGCACACATGGCCGGGGCACACACTGCTGAGCCACACATTGCTGGGCACATGCGACCAGGGCACACACTGCAGAGCACGCGCGGCTGGGCACATGCCGCCGGGGCACACACTGCAGAGCACACCCGGCTGGGGCACACACTGCTGGGGACACGTGGCTGGGGCACACTCGGCTGGGGCACACACCGCTGGGGACACGTGGCTGGGGCACACTCGGCTGGGGCACACACTGCTGGGGACACGTGGCTGGGGCACACTCGGCTGGGCGCACACGGCCGCGGCACACGCGGCTGGGCACACATGGCCAGGGCACGCACGGCTGGGCACTTGCAGCTGGGCACACAAGGCCGGGGCACACAAGGCCGGGGCACACATTGCTGGGCACACACGGCTGGGCACACACGGCTGGACACACACAGCCGGGGCACACACTGCTGGGCACACGCGGCCGGGGCACACTCGGCTGGGCACACACTGCTCGGCTTCCACATGTAGCGGATTCGCTGCAGATATTTCAGTGGAACATTCGCCATCCTTTTCCTGCATATTTTTGCCAGGCTTTTGGTGTGGATTAAAGAGCTGCAATCCGCTGCGGATCCAGGCACAGTGCTGGGCACACACTGCTGGGCACACGCGGCCGGGGCACACCCTGCCAGGCACAGTGCTGCAGATTTTGGTACGGATGACCTGTGAATTTTTTAAGCTGCAGCAAATATACAGCAAATGTGCAACGTGTGAAGATACTCCTGCAGCCGATCCCCACGGGGGGACTTCACAGACGGCTCATCGAACCATTCTGAAAGATATGGCATCATGTCCTACTGTGATCACGGACCCGAACAGGACGTACGATGGTCCGCTGCCCGCGGGTGGGAGAGCAGCGGACACGCCCCAGTGCTGCCCAATAGGAGAATCTTTGGCGCAACTCACGTATGACTGTGCGAATGGGCTCTAAGAAGGGCCCCTACTCATGGGGCAGTGCTTTACTTGCCCCCAGGCTAAAATTTGCCAGCCTGCCCCTGAATCCAAGAATCCCTCTGATTTGTTTAAAGGACCCCGATTGGTTTTCTTTAGTTGACAGCAGTAACGTTCACATTCAAACAATATTTTGTACATACCTACTGATTGTTTCTGAACATCCTCTGCAATAGGGCTGGAGCGCGGGGATCTGACCGGTGTCGTCCCGTGTGAGAGGGCCACTACATGCCCTGGGATTGGGATCAGTGGCCTCACCTCAGCTAACTGGGGAACAAGGGAAAAACCCATACTATACATCCCATAATAAACCCAGCCCAGATGACGCACTGAAGGGCGCAGCCAACTAACCCAACTTTCCTGGATTCTCTATTTTACTCAGCCTAACCTGCAGTCCATCCAGTCCTCTGTGCTCTGGTCTTCCTATATACTTATGTGTATGTGACATGCATAGCCAGCCTCCGCACTGGCCATCGGCCAGCTCTGCCCAACCAGCGGGTCTTCTTCCTCTGTGCACCATCGCCTTGATAAAGGCGTCAGCTAGACGCAGAAACGCGTTGCTTTTAATATTTCACTTATACTTGATTGTTGTGTGGGGAATAAAAATATTGGCTTTCTATTTGAACTGAGGTTTTTTAGAGGCTTATTCCCTTGTTTACCTAAGGGTTAATGTTGTAGCGCAGCTATAAAGAAAGTTTTTTCTTTTTTTCTATTTATTATCTGCTCCCCATATGTTTTATTTAAACTTTGGGGCATTTCTATAAGCTGCTGCTCTCCAGGAGAGTTTGGTTAAGTATTATCAGATACATATAGATGTACTCTTCTGGATTAAACAAGAAGACCCTTCAGTAAAGAAACCTTAGAAAAGGCCAACTTGGATTCCCGGTGCAGGCGGGACACAAGAGACTTTTTTGTCGTTCCGCCTGACACCTGGTAAGTAGAATTCCATCTAATTATTTTTTCTTCCTCGGGCTATGGCGCTCTCCCTAATTTTTGTTATATGTGTACTGAGGTTGGTTCTAGTATTGTATCTATGTACTGAGGTTAGTTCTAGTATTGTATCTATGTACTGAGGTTTGTTCTAGTATTGTATCTATGTACTGAGGTTAGTTCTAGTATTGTATCTATGTACTGAGGTTGGTTCTAGTATTGTATCTATGTACTGAGGTTAGTTCTAGTATTGTATCTATGTACAGAGGTTGGTTCTAGTATTGTATCTATGCACTGATGTTGGTTCTAGTATTGTATCTATGTACAGAGGTTGGTTCTAGTATTGTATCTATGTACAGAGGTTGGTTCTAGTATTGTATCTATGTACAGAGGTTGGTTCTAGTATTGTATCTATGTACTGAGGTTGGTTCTAGTATTGTATCTATGTACTGAGGTTGGTTCTAGTATTGTATCTATGTACTGATGTTGGTTCTAGTATTGTATCTATGTACTGAGGTTGGTTCTAGTATTGTATCTATGCACTGAGGTTGGTTCTAGTATTGTATCTATGCACTGAGGTTGATTCTAGTATTGTATCTATGTACTGATGTTGGTTCTAGTACTGTATCTATGTACTGATGTTGGTTCTAGTATTGTATCTATGTACTGAGGTTGGTTCTAGTATTGTATCTATGTACTGAGGTTGGTTCTAGTATTGTATCTATGTACTGATGTTGGTTCTAGTATTGTATCTATGTACTGAGGTTGGTTCTAGTATTGTATCAATGTACTGAGGTTGGTTCTAGTATTGTATCTATGTACTGATGTTGGTTCTAGTATTGTCTCTATGTACTGAGGTTAGTTCTAGTATTGTATCTATGTACTGAGGTTGGTTCTAGTATTGTATCTATGTACTGAGGTTGGTTCTAGTATTGTATCTATGTACTGATGTTGGTTCTAGTATTGTATCTATGTACTGAGGTTGGTTCTAGTATTGTATCTATGCACTGAGGTTGATTCTAGTATTGTATCTATGTACTGATGTTGGTTCTAGTACTGTATCTATGTACTGATGTTGGTTCTAGTATTGTATCTATGTACTGAGGTTGGTTCTAGTATTGTATCTATGTACTGAGGTTGGTTCTAGTATTGTATCTATGTACTGATGTTGGTTCTAGTATTGTATCTATGTACTGAGGTTGGTTCTAGTATTGTATCAATGTACTGAGGTTGGTTCTAGTATTGTATCTATGTACTGATGTTGGTTCTAGTATTGTCTCTATGTACTGAGGTTAGTTCTAGTATTGTATCTATGTACTGAGGTTAGTTCTAGTATTGTATCTTTGTACTGAGGTTGGTTCTAGTATTGTATCTATGTACTGAGGTTGGTTCTAGTATTGTATCTATGCACTGAGGTTGGTTCTAGTATTGTATCTATGTACTGAGGTTGGTTCTAGTATTGTATCTATGTACTGAGGTTGGTTCTAGTATTGTATCTATGTACTGAGGTTGGTTCTAGTATTGTATCTATGTACTGAGGTTGGTTCTAGTATTGTATCTGTGTACTGAGGTTGGTTCTAGTATTGTATCTATGTACTGAGGTTGGTTCTAGTATTGTATTTATGTACTGAGGTTGGTTCTAGTATTGTATCTATGTACTGAGGTTGGTTCTAGTATTGTATCTATGTACTGAGGTTGGTTCTAGTATTGTATCTATGTACTGATGATGGTTCTAGTATTGTATCAATGTACTGAGGTTGATTCTAGTATTGTATTTATGTACTGATGTTGGCTCTAGTATTGTATCTATGTACTGAGGTTAGTTCTAGTATTGTATCTATGTACTGAGGGTGGTTCTAGTACTGTATCTATGTACTGAGGTTGGTTCTAGTATTGTATCTATGTACTGAGGTTGGGTCTAGTATTGTATCTATGTATTGAGGTTGGTTCTAGTACTGTATCTATGTACTGAGGTTGGTTCTAGTATTGTATCTATGTACTGAGGTTGGTTCTAGTATTGTATCTATGTACAGAGGTTGGTTCTAGTACTGTATCTATGTATTGAGGTTGGTTCTAGTACTGTATCTATGTACTGAGGTTGGGTCTAGTCGTGTATGTACTGAGGCTGGTTCTAGTATTGTATCTATGTACTGAGGTTGGGTCTAGTATTGTATCTATGTACTGAGGTTGGTTCTAGTATTGTATCTATGTACTGAGGTTGGTTCTAGTATTGTATCTGTGTACTGAGGTGGTTCTAGTATTGTGTCTATGTACTGAGCTTGGTTCTAGTATTGTATTTATGTACTGATGTTGGTTCTAGTATTGTATCTATGTACTGAGGTTGGTTCTAGTATTGTATCTATGTACAGAGGTTAGTTCTAGTATTGTATCTATGTACTGATGTTGGTTCTAGTATTGTATCTGTGTACTGAGGTTGGTTCTAGTATTGTATCTATGTACTATGGTTGGTTCTAGTATTGTATCTATGTACTATGGTTGGTTCTAGTATTGTATCTATGTACTGAGGTTGGTTCTAGTATTGTATCTATGTACTGAGGTTGGTTCTAGTTTTGTATGTATGTACTGGAGTTGGTTCTAGTATTGTATCTATGTACTATGGTTGGTTCTAGTATTGTATCTATGTACTGAGGTTGGTTCTAGTATTGTATCTATGTACTGAGGTTGGTTCTAGTATTGTATCTATGTACTATGGTTGGTTCTAGTATTGTATCTATGTACTGAGGTTGGTTCTAGTATTGTATCTATGTACTGAGGTTGGTTCTAGTATTGTATCTATGTACTGAGGTTAGTTCTAGTATTGTATCTATGTACTGAGGTTGGTTCTAGTATTGTATCTATGTACTGATGTTGGTTCTAGTATTGTATATGTGTACTGAGGTTGGTTCTAGTATTGTATCTGTGTACTGAGGTTGGTTCTAGTATTGTATCTATGTACTGAGGCTGGTTCTAGTATTGTATCTATGTATTGAGGTTGGTTCTAGTATTGTATCTATGTAGTGATGTTGGTTCTAGTATTGTATCTATGTATTGAGGCTGGTTCTAGTACTGTATCTATGTACTGAGGTTGGTTCTAGTATTGTATCAATGTAGTGATGTTGGTTCTAGTATTGTATCTATGTATTGAGGTTGGTTCTAGTATTGTATCTATGTAGTGATGTTGGTTCTAGTATTGTATCTATGTATTGAGGCTGGTTCTAGTACTGTATCTATGTACTGAGGTTGGTTCTAGTATTGTATCAATGTAGTGATGTTGGTTCTAGTATTGTATCTATGCACTGAGGTTAGTTCTAGTATTGTATCTATGTACTGAGGTTGGTTCTAGTATTGTATCTATGTACTGAGGCTGGTTCTAGTATTGTATCTATGTATTGAGGTTGGTTCTAGTATTGTATCTATGTAGTGATGTTGGTTCTAGTATTGTATCTATGTATTGAGGCTGGTTCTAGTACTGTATCTATGTACTGAGGTTGGTTCTAGTATTGTATCAATGTAGTGATGTTGGTTCTAGTACTGTATCTATGTACTGAGGTTGGTTCTAGTATTGTATCAATGTACTGAGGTTGGTTCTAGTATTGTATCTATGTACTGAGGTTGGTTCTAGTATTGGATCTATGTACTGAGGTTGGTTCTAGTATTGTATCTATGTACTGATGTTGGTTCTAGTATTGTATCTATGTGTTGAGTTTGATTCTAGTATTGTATCTATATACTGATGTAGGTTCTATTATTGTATCTATGTAGTGATGTTGGTTCTAGTATTGTATCTATGTACTGAGGTTGGTTCTTGTATTGTATATGTGTACTGAGGTTGGTTCTAGTATTGTATCTATGTACAGAGGTTGGTTTTAGTATTGTATCTATGTACTGAGGTTGGTTCTAGTATTGTATCTATGTACTGAGGTTGGTTCTAGTATTGTATATGTGTACTGAGGTTGGTTCTAGTATTGTATCTATGTACAGAGGTTGGTTCTAGTATTGTATCTATGTACTGAGGTTGGTTCTAGTATTGTATATATGTAGTGATGTTCGTTCTAGTATTGTATTTATGTATTGAGTTTGGTTCTAGTTTTCTATCTTTGTGCTGATGTTGGTTCTAGTATTGTATCTGTGTACTGAGGTTGGTTCTAGTATTGTATCTGTGTACTGAGGTTGGTTCTAGTATTGTATCTATGCACTGAGGTTAGTTCTAGTATTGTATATGTGTACTGAGGTGGGTTCTAGTATTGTATCTATGTACTGATGTTGGTTCTAGTATTGTATCTATGTACTGAGGTTGGTTCTAGTATTGTATCTATGTACTGAGGTTGGTTCTAGTATTGTATCTATGTACTGAGGCTGGTTTTAGTATTGTATCTATGTACTGAGGTTGGTTCTAGTATTGTATCTATGTGCTGAGGTTGGTTCTAGTATTGTATCTATGTACTGAGGTTGGTTCTAGTATTGTATCTATGTACTGAGGTTGGTTCTAGTATTGTATTTATGTATTGAGGCTGGTTCTAGTACTGTATCTATGTACTGAGGTTGGTTCTAGTATTGTATCTATGTACTGATGTTGGTTCTAGTATTGTATTTATGTATTGAGGCTGGTTCTAGTACTGTATCTATGTACTGAGGTTGGTTCTAGTATTGTATCAATGTACTGATGTTGGTTCTAGTATTGTATCTATGTATTGAGGCTGGTTCTAGTACTGTATCTATGTACTGAGGTTGGTTCTAGTATTGTATCTATGTATTGAGGCTGGTTCTAGTACTGTATCTATGTACTGAGGTTGGTTCTAGTATTGTATCAATGTAGTGATGTTGGTTCTAGTATTGTATCTATGTATTGAGGTTGGTTCTAGTATTGTGTATGTGTACTGAGGTGGGTTCTAGTATTGTATCTATATACTGATGTTGGTTCTAGTATTGTATCTATGTACTGAGGTTGGTTCTAGTATTGGATCTATGTACTGAGGTTGGTTCTAGTATTGGATCTATGTACTGAGGTTGGTTCTAGTATTGTATCTATGTACTGATGTTGGTTCTAGTATTGTATCTATGTGTTGAGTTTGATTCTAGTATTGTATCTATATACTGATGTAGGTTCTATTATTGTATCTATGTAGTGATGTTGGTTCTAGTATTGTATCTATGTACTGAGGTTGGTTCTTGTATTGTATATGTGTACTGAGGTTGGTTCTAGTATTGTATCTATGTACAGAGGTTGGTTTTAGTATTGTATCTATGTACTGAGGTTGGTTCTAGTATTGTATCTATGTACTGAGGTTGGTTCTAGTATTGTATATGTGTACTGAGGCTGGTTCTAGTATTGTATCTATGTACAGAGGTTGGTTCTAGTATTGTATCTATGTACTGAGGTTGGTTCTAGTATTGTATATATGTAGTGATGTTCGTTCTAGTATTGTATTTATGTATTGAGTTTGGTTCTAGTTTTCTATCTTTGTGCTGATGTTGGTTCTAGTATTGTATCTGTGTACTGAGGTTGGTTCTAGTATTGTATCTGTGTACTGAGGTTGGTTCTAGTATTGTATCTATGCACTGAGGTTAGTTCTAGTATTGTGTATGTGTACTGAGGTGGGTTCTAGTATTGTATCTATGTACTGATGTACGTTCTAGTATTGTATCTATGTACTGAGGCTGGTTTTAGTATTGTATCTATGTACTGAGGTTGGTTCTAGTATTGTATCTATGTGCTGAGGTTGGTTCTAGTATTGTATCTATGTACTGAGGTTGGTTCTAGTATTGTATCTATGTACTGAGGTTGGTTCTAGTATTGTATCTATGTACTGAGGTTGGTTCTAGTATTGTATCAATGTAGTGATGTTGGTTCTAGTATTGTATTTATGTATTGAGGCTGGTTCTAGTATTGTATCTATGTACTGAGGTTGGTTCTAGTATTGTATCTATGTACTGAGGTTGGTTCTAGTATTGTATCTATGTACTGAGGTTGGTTCTAGTATTGTATCTATGTACTGAGGTTGGTTCTAGTATTGTATCAATGTAGTGATGTTGGTTCTAGTATTGTATTTATGTATTGAGGCTGGTTCTAGTACTGTATCTATGTACTGAGGTTGGTTCTAGTATTGTATCTATGTACTGATGTTGGTTCTAGTATTGTATTTATGTATTGAGGCTGGTTCTAGTACTGTATCTATGTACTGAGGTTGGTTCTAGTATTGTATCTATGTACTGAGGTGGGTTCTAGTATTGTATCTATATACTGATGTTGGTTCTAGTATTGTATCTACGTGTTGAGTTTGATTCTAGTATTGTATCTATGTACTGAGGTTGGTTCTAGTATTGTATCTATGTACTGAGGTTGGTTCTAGTATTGTATCTATGTACTGAGGTTGGTTCTAGTATTGTATCTATGTACTGAGGTTGGTTCTAGTATTGTATCTATGTACTGATGTTGGTTCTAGTATTGTATCTATGTACTGAGGTTGGTTCTAGTATTGTTTCTATGTAGTGAGGTTGGTTCTAGTATTGTATCTATGTAGTGATGTTGGTTCTAGTATTGTATCTATGTAGTGATGTTGGTTCTAGTATTGTATCTATGTAGTGATGTTGGTTCTAGTATTGTATCTATGTATTGAGGTTGGTTCTAGTATTGTATCTATGTACTGAGGTTAGCTCTAGTATTGTATCTATGTACTGAGGTTGGTTCTAGTATTGTTTCTATGTACTGATGTTGGTTATAGTATTGTATCTATGTACTGAGGTTGGGTCTAGTATTGTATCTACGTACTGAGGTTGGTTCTAGTATTGTATCTATGTACTGAGGTTGGTTCTAGTATTGTATCTATGTACTGAGGTTGGGTCTAGTATTGTATCTATGTACTGAGGTTGGTTCTAGTATTGTATCTATGTACTGAGGTTGGTTCTAGTATTGTATCTATGTACTGAGGTTGGTTCTAGTATTGTATCTATGTACTGAGGTTAGCTCTAGTATTGTATCTATGTACTGAGGTTGGTTCTAGTATTGTATCTATGTACTGAGGTTGGTTCTGGTATTGTATATGTGTACTGATGTTGGTTGTAGTATTGTATCCATTTACTGAGGTTGGTTCTAGTATTGTATCTATGTACTGATGTTGGTTGTAGTATTGTATCCATTTACTGAGGTTGGTTCTAGTATTGTATCTATGTACTGAGGTTGGTTCTAGAATTGTATCAATGTAATGAGGTTGTTTCTAGTATTTTATCTATGTACTGAGGTTGGTTCTAGTATTGTATCTATGTACTGAGGTTAGTTCTAGTATTGTATCTATGTACTGAGGTTGGTTCTAGTATTGTATCTATGTACTGATGTTGGTTCTAGTATTGTATATGTGTACTGAGGTTGGTTCTAGTATTGTATCTGTGTACTGAGGTTGGTTCTAGTATTGTATCTATGTACTGAGGCTGGTTCTAGTATTGTATCTATGTACTGAGGTTGGTTCTCGTATTGTATCTATGTACTATGGTTGGTTCTAGTATTGTATCTATGTAGTGATGTTGGTTCTAGTATTGTATCTATGTACTGAGGTTGGTTCTAGTATTGTATCTATGTACTGAGGTTGGTTCTAGTATTGTATATGTGTACTGAGGTTGGTTCTAGTATTGGATCTATGTACTGAGGCTGGTTCTAGTATTGTATCTATGCACTGAGGTTGGTTCTAGTATTGTATTTATGTACTGAGGTTAGTTCTAGTATTGTATTTATGTACTGAGGTTAGTTCTAGTATTGTATCTATGTACTGAGGTTGGTTTTAGTATTGTATTTATGTATTGAGTTTAGTTCTAGTATTCTATCTTTGTACTGAGGTTGGTTCTAGTATTGTATCTATGTATTGAGGGTGGTTCTAGTATTGTATCTATGTACTGAGGTTGGTTCTAGTATTGTATCTATGTACTGAGGTTAGTTCTAGTATTGTATCCATGCACTGAGGTTGGTTCTAGTATTGTATCCATGCACTGAGGTTGGTTCTAGTTTTGTATCTATGTACTGAGGTTGGTTCTAGTATTGTATCTATGTACTGATGTTGGTTCTAGTATTGTATCTATGCACTGAGGTTGGTTCTAGTATTGTATCTATGTACTGTGGTTAGTTCTAGTATTGTATCCATGCACTGAGGTTGGTTCTAGTTTTGTATCTATGTACTGAGGTTGGTTCTAGTATTGTATCTATGTACTGAGGTTGATTCTATTATTGTATCTATTTAGTGATGTTGGTTCTAGTATTGTATCTATATAGTGATGTTTGTTCTAGTATTGTATCTATGCACTGAGGTTGGTTCTAGTATTGTATCCATGTACTGAGGTTGGTTCTAGTATTGTATCTATGTACTGAGGTTGATTCTATTATTGTATCTATGTACTGAGGTTGATTCTATTATTGTATCTATTTAGTGATGTTGGTTCTAGTATTGTATCTATGCACTGAGGTTAGTTCTAGTATTGTATCTATGTACTGAGGTTAGTTCTAGTATTGTATCTATGTACTGATGTTGGTTCTAGTATTGTATCTATGTACTGATGTTGGTTCTAGTATTGTATCTATGTACTGAGGTTGGTTCTAGTATTGTATCTATGTACTGATGTTGGTTCTAGTATTGTATCTATGTACTGATGTTGGTTCCTGTATTGTATCTATGTACTGAGGTTGGTTCTAGTATTGTATCTATGTACTGATGTTGGTTCCTGTATTGTATCTATGTACTGAGGTTGGTTCTAGTATTGTATCTATGTACTGATGTTGGTTCTAGTATTGTATCTATGCACTGAGGTTGGTTCTAGTATTGTATCTATGTACTGAGGTTGGTTCTAGTATTGTATCTATGTAGTGATGTTAGTTCTAGTATTGTATATATGCACTGAGGTTAGTTCTAGTATTGTATCTATGTACTGAGGTTGGTTCTAGTATTGTATCTATGTACTGAGGTTAGTTCTAGTATTGTATCTATGTACTGAGGTCGGTTCTAGTATTGTATCTATGTACTGAGGTCGGTTCTAGTATTGTATCTATGTACTGAGGCTGGTTCTAGTATTGTCTCTATGTACTGAGGTTGGTTCTAGTATTGTATCTATGTACTGAGGTTAGTTCTAGTATTGTATCTATGTACTGAGGTTGGTTCTAGTATTGTATCTATGTACTGAGGTTGGTTCTAGTATTGTATCTATGTACTGATGTTGGTTCTAGTATTGTATCTATGTACTGAGGTAGGTTCTAGTATTGTATCTATGTACTGATGCTGGTTCTAGTATTGTATCTATGTACTGAGGTTGGTTCTAGTATTGTATCTGTGTACTGAGGTTGATTCTAGTATTGTATCTTTGTACTGAGGTTGCTTCTAGTATTGTATCTATGTACTGAGGTTGGTTCTAGTATTGTATCTATGCACTGAGGTTGATTCTAGTATTGTATCTATGTACTGATGTTAGTTCTAGTATTGTATCTATGTACTGAGGTTAGTTCTAGTATTGTATCCATGCACTGAGGTTGGTTCTAGTATTGTATCTGTGTACTTAGGTTGATTCTAGTATTGTATCTATGTACTGAGGTTGGTTCTAGTATTGTATCTATGTACTGAGGTTGGTTCTAGTATTGTATCTATGTACTGATGTTGGTTCCAGTATTGTATCTATGTACTGATGTTGGTTCTAGTATTGTATCTATGTACTGAGGCTGGTTCAGGTATTGTATCTATGTTCTGATGTAGGTTCCAGTATTGTATCTATGTACTGAGGTTGGTTCTAGTATTGTATCTATGTACTGAGGTTGGTTCTAGTATTGTATCTATGTACTGAGGTTGGTTCTAGCATTGTATCTATGCACTGAGGTTAGTTCTAGTATTGCATCTATGTACTGAGGTTGGCTCTAGTATTGTATCTATGTACTGATGTTGGTTCCAGTATTGTATCTATGTACTGATGTTGGTTCTAGTATTGTATCTATGTACTGAGGTTGGTTCTAGTATTGTATCTATGTACTGATGTTGGTTCCAGTATTGTATCTATGTACTGATGTTGGTTCTAGTATTGTATCTATGTACTGAGGCTGGTTCAGGTATTGTATCTATGTTCTGATGTAGGTTCCAGTATTGTATCTATGTACTGAGGTTGGTTCTAGTATTGTATCTATGTACTGAGGTTGGTTCTAGTATTGCATCTATGTACTGAGGTTGGTTCTAGTATTGTATCTATGTACTGAGGTTGGTTCTAGTATTGCATCTATGTACTGAGGTTGGTTCTAGTATTGTATCTATGTACTGAGGTTGGTTCTAGTATTGTATCTATGTACTGAGGTTGGTTCTAGTATTGTATCTATGTACTGAGATTTGTTCTAGTATTGTATCTATGTACTGAGGTTGGTTCTAGTATTGTATCTATGTACTGAGGTTGGTTCTAGTATTGTATCTATGTACTGATGTTGGTTCTAGTATTGTATCTATGTACTGAGGTAGGTTCTAGTATTGTATTTATGTACTGAGGTTGGTTCTAGTATTGTATCTATGTACTGAGGTTGGTTCTAGTATTGTATCTATGTACTGAGGTTGGTTCTAGTATTGTATCTATGTACTGAGGTTGATTCTAGTATTGTATCTATGTACTGAGGTTGGTTCTAGTATTGTATCTATGTACTGAGGTTGGTTCTAGTATTGTATCTATATACTGAGGTTGGTTCTAGTATTGTATCTATGTACTGAGGTTGGTTCTAGTATTGTATCTATGTACTGAGGTCGGTTCTAGTATTATATCTATGTACTGAGGTCGGTTCTAGTATTTTATCTATGTACTGAGGTTGGTTCTAGTATTTTATCTATGTACTGAGGTTGGTTCTAGTATTGTATCTGTGTACTAAGGTTGGTTCTAGTATTGTATCTATGTAGTGATGTAGGTTCTATTATTGTATATATGCACTGAGGTTGGTTCTAGTATTGTATCTATGTACTGAGCTTTGTTCTAGTATTGCATCTATGTACTGATGTTGGTACTAGTATTGTATCTATATACCGATGTTGGTTCTAGTATTGTATCTATGTACTGAGGTTGGTTCTAGTATTGTATCTATGTACTGAGGTTGGTTCTAGTACTGTATCTATGTACTGAGGTTGGTTCTAGTACTGTATCTATATACCGATGTTGGTTCTAGTATTGTATCTATGTACTGAGGTTGGTTCTAGTATTGTATCTATGTACTGAGGTTGGTTCTAGTATTGTATCTATGTACTGAGGTTGGTTCTAGTATTGTATCTATGTACTGAGGTTGGTTCTAGTATTGTATCTATGTACTGATGTTGGTTCTAGTATTGTATCTATGTACTGATGTTGGTTCTATTATTGTATCTATGTACTGAGGTTGGTTCTAGTATTGTATCTATGTACTGAGGTTGGTTCTTGTATTGTATCTATGTACTGAGGTTGGTTCTAGTATTGTATCTATGTACTGAGGTTGGTTCTTGTATTGTATCTATGTACTGAGGCTGGTTCTAGTATTGTATCTAAGTACTGAGGTTGATTCTAGCATTGTATCTATGTACTGAGGTTGGTTCTAGTATTGTATCTATGTACTGATGTTTGTTCTAGTATTGTATCTATGTACGGTGGTTGGTTCTAGTATTGTATCTATGTACTGAGGTTGGTTCTAGTATTGTATCTATGTACTGAGGTTGGTTCTAGTATTGTATCTATGTACTGAGGTTGGTTCTAGTATTGTGTCTATGTACAGAGGTTGGTACTAGTATTGTATCTATGCACTGAGGTTGGTTCTAGTATTGTATCTATGTACTGAGGTTGGTTCTAGTATTGTATCTATGTACTGAGGTTGGTTCTAGTATTGTGTCTATGTACAGAGGTTGGTACTAGTATTGTATCTATGCACTGAGGTTGGTTCTAGTATTGTATCTATGTACTGATGTTGGTTCTAGTATTGTATCTATGTACTGAGGTTAGTTCTAGTATTGTATCTATGTACTGAGGTTGGTTCTAGTATTGTATCTATGTACTGAGGTTGGTTCTAGTATTGTATCTATGCACTGAGGTTAGTTCTAGTATTGCATCTATGTACTGAGGTTAGTTCTAGTATTGTATCTATGCACTGAGGTTAGTTCTAGTATTGTATCTATGTACTGAGGTTAGTTCTAGTATTGTATCTATGCACTGAGGTTAGTTCTAGTATTGTATCTATGTACTGAGGTTGGTTCTAGTATTGTATCTATGTACTGAGGTTAGTTCTATTATTGTATCTATGCAGTGATGTTGGTTCTAGTATTGTATCTATGCACTGAGGTTAGTTCTAGTATTGCATCTATGTACTGATGTTGGTTCTAGTATTGTATCTATGTACTGAGGTTGGATCTAGTATTGTATCTATGTACTGAGGTTGGATCTAGTATTGTATCTATGTACTGACGTTGGTTCTAGTATTGTATCTATGTACTGAGGTTGGTTCTAGTATTGTATCTATGTACTGAGGTTGGTTCTGGGACGGTATCTTTGTACTGAGGTTGGTTCTAGTATTGTATCTATGTACTGAGGTTAGTTCTAGTATTGTATCTATGTACTGAGGTTAGTTCTAGTATTGTATCTATGTACTGAGGTTGGTTCTAGTATTGTATCTATGTACTGAGGTTGGTTCTAGTATTGTATCTATGTACTGAGGTTGGTTCTGGGACGGTATCTTTGTACTGAGGTTGGTTCTAGTATTGTATCTATGTACTGAGGTTAGTTCTAGTATTGTATCTATGTACTGAGGTTGGTTCTATTATTGTATCTATGCAGTGATGTTGGTTCTAGTATTGTATCTATGTACTGAGGTTGGTTCTAGTATTGTATCTATGCACTGAGGTTGGTTCTAGTATTGTATCTATGTACTAAGGCTGGTTCTAGTATTGTATCTATGTACTGAGTTTGGTTCTAGTATTGTATCTATGTACTGAGGCTGGTTCTAGTATTGTATCTATGCACTGAGGTTAGTTCTAGTATTGTATCTATGTACTGAGGTTGGTTCTAGTATTGTATCTATGTACTGAGGCTGGTTCTAGTATTGTATCTATGTACTGATGTTGGTTCTAGTATTGTATCTATGCACTGAGGTTGGTTCTAGTATTGTATCTATGTACTGAGGTTGGTTCTAGTATTGTATCTATGTACTGAGGTTGGTTCTAGTATTGTATCTATGTAGTGATGTTGGTTCTAGTATTGTATCTAGGTACTGAGGTTAGTTCTAGTATTGTATCTATGTACTGAGGTTGGTTCTAGTATTGTATCTATGTACTGATGTTGGTTCTAGTATTGTATCTATGTACTGAGGTTAGTTCTAGTATTGTATCTTTGTACTGATGTTGGTTCTAGTATTGTATCTATGTACTGAGGTTGGTTCTAGTATTGTATCTATGTACTGAGGTTGGTTCTAGTATTTTATCTATGTACTGAGGTTGGTTCTAGTATTGTATTTACGTACTGAGGTTGGTTCTAGTATTGTATCTATGTACTGATGTAGGCTCTATTATTGTATCTATGTACTGATGTTGGTTCTAGTATTGTATCTATGTACTGAGGTTGGTTCTAGTATTGTATCTATGTACTGAGGTTGGTTCTAGTATTGTATCTATGTACTGAGGTTGGTTCTGGGACTGTATCTTTGTACTGAGGTTGGTTCTGTTATTGCATCTGTGTACTGATGTTGGTTCTAGTATTGTATCTATGCACTGAGGTTAGTTCTAGTATTGCATCTATGTACTGAGGTTGGTTCTAGTATTGTATCTATATACTGATGTTGGTTCTAGTATTGTATCTATTTACTGAGGTTGGTTCTAGTATTGTATCTATGTACTGATGTTGGTTCTAGTATTGTATCTATGTACTGATGTTGGTTCTAGTATTGTATCTTTGTACTGAGGTTGGTTCTAGTATTGCATCTATGTACTGAGGTTGGTTCTAGTATTGTATCTATGTACTGATGTTGGTTCTAGTATTGTATCTATGTACTGTGGTTGGTTCTAGTATTGTATCTATGTACTGAGGTTGGTTCTAGCATTGTATCTGTGTGCTGAGGTTGGTTCTAGTATTGTATCTATGTACTGAGGTTGGGTCTAGTATTGTATCTATGTACTGATGTTGGTTCTAGTATTGTATCTATGTACTGAGGTTGGTTCTAGTATTGTATCTATGTACTGAGGTTGGTTCTAGCATTGTATCTGTGTACTGATGTAGGTTCCAGTATTGTATCTATGTACTGAGGTTGGTTCTAGTATTGTATCTATGTACTGATGTTGATTCTAGTATTGTATCTATGTACTGAGGTTGGTTCTAGCATTGTATCTGTGTACTGATGTAGGTTCCAGTATTGTATAAATGCACTGAGGTTGGTTCCAGTATTGCATCTATGTACTGAGGTTGGTTCTAGTATTGTATCTATGTACTGAGGTTGGTTATAGTATTGTATCTATGTAGTGATGTTGGTTCTAGTATTGTATCTATGTACTGAGGCTGGTTCTAGTATTGTATCTATGTACTGAGGTTGGTTCTAGTATTGAATCTATGTACTAAGGTAGGTTCTAGTATTGTATATATGTGCTCAGCTTGGTTCTGGGACGGTATCTATATACTGAGGTTGGTTCTAGCATTGTATCTATGTACTGAGGTTAGTTCTAGTATTGTATCTATGCACTGAGGTTATTTCTAGTATTGTATCTATGTACTGAGGTTAGTTCTAGTATTGTATCTATGCACTGAGGTTAGTTCTAGTATTGTATCTATGCACTGAGGTTAGTTCTAGTATTGTATCTATGTACCGAGGTTGGTTCTAGTATTGTATCTATGTACTGAGGTTGGTTCTAGTATTGTATCTATGCACTGAGGTTAGTTCTAGTATTGTATCTATGTACCGAGGTTGGTTCTAGTATTGTATCTATGTACTGAGGTTGGTTCTAGTATTGTATCTATGCACTGAGGTTGGCTCTAGTATTGTATCTATGTACTGATGTTGGTTCTAGTATTGTATCTATGTACTGAGGTTGGTTCTAGTATTGTATCTATGTACTGTGGTTGGTTCTAGTATTGTATCTATGTACTGAGGTTGGTTCTAGTATTGTATCTATGTACTCAGGTTGGTTCTAGTATTGTATGTATGTACTGAGGTTGGTTCTAGTATTGTATCTATGTACTGAGGCTGGTTCTAGTATTGTATCTATGTACTGAGGCTGGTTCTAGTATTGTATCTATGTACTGAGGTTGGTTCTAGTATTGTATCTATGTACTGATGTAGGTTCTGTTATTGTATCTATGTAGTGATGTTGGTTCTAGTATTGTATCTATGCACGGAGGTTGGTTCTAGTATTGTATCTATGTACTGAGGTTGGTTCTAGTATTGTATCTATGTACTGATGTTGGTTCTAGTATTGTATCTATGTACTGAGGTTAGTTCGAGTATTGTATCTATGTACTGAGGTTGTTTCTAGCATTGTATCTATGTACTGAGGTTGGTTCTAGTATTGCATCTATGCACTGAGGTTGGTTCTAGTATTGCATCTATGCACTGAGGTTAGTTCTAATATTGCATCTATGTACTGAGGTTGGTTCTAGTATTGTATCTATGTACTGAGGTTGGTTCTAGTATTGTATCTATGTACTGGGGTTGGTTATAGTATTGTATATATGTAGTGATGTTGGTTCAAGTATTGTATCTATGTACTAAGGTAGGTTGTAGTATTGTATATATTTGCTAAGCTTGGTTCTAGTATTGTATCTATGTACTGAGGTTGGTTCTAGTATTGTATCTAGGTACTGAGGTTAGTTCTAGTATTGTATCTATGTACTGAGCTTGGTTCTAGTATTGTATCTATGTAGTGATGTTGGTTCTAGTATTGTATCTATGTACTGAGGTTGGTTCTAGTATTGTATCTATGTACTGAGGTTGGTTCTAGTATTGTATATATGCACTGAGGTTGGTTGTAGTATTGTATATATGCACTGAGGTTGGTTGTAGTATTGTATATATGCACTGAGGTTGGTTCTAGTATTGTATCTATGTACTAAGTTAGGTTCTAGTATTGTATATATGTGCTCAGCTTGGTTCTGGGACGGTATCTATATACTGAGGTTGGTTCTAGCATTGTATCTATGTACTGAGGTTGGTTCTAGTATTGTATCTATATACTGAGGTTGGTTCTAGTATTGTATCTATATACTGAGGTTGGTTCTAGTATTGTATCTATGCACTGAGGTTGGTTCTAGTATTGTATCTATATACTGAGGTTGGTTCTAGTATTGTATATATTTGCTAAGATTGGTTCTGGGACGGTATCTATATACTGAGGTTGGTTCTAGCATTGTATCTATGTACTGAGATTGGTTCTACTATTGTATCTTTGTAGTGATGTTGGTTCTAGTATTGTATCTATGTACTGAGTTTGGTTCTAGTATTGTATCTATGTACTGTGGTTGGTTCTAGTATTGTATCTATGTACTGAGGTTGGTTCTAGTATTATATCTTTGTACCGATGTTGGTTCTAGTATTGTATCTATGTACTGAGGTTGGTTCTTGTATTGTACCTATGTACTGAGGTTAGTTCTAGTATTGTATCTATGTACTGAGGTTGGTTTCTAGTATTGTATCTATGTACTGAGGTTGGTTCTAGTATTGTATCTATGAACTGTGGTTGGTTCTAGTATTGTATCTATGTACTGCGGTTGGGTCTAGTATTGTATCTATGTACTAATGTAGGTTCTAGCATTGTATCTATGCACTGAGCGTGGTTCTAGTATTGTCTCTGCGTACTGAGGTTGGTTCTAGTATTGTATCTATGTACTGAGGTTAGTTCTAGTATTGTATCTATGTACTGATGTAGGTTCTAGTATTGTATCTATGTACTGAGGTTGGTTCTAGTATTGCATCTATGTACTGAGGATGGTTCTAGTATTGTATCTATGCACTGAGGTTGGTTCTAGTATTGTATCTATGCACTGAGGTTGGTTCTAGTATTGTATCTATGTACTGAGGTTGGTTCTAGTATTGTATCTCTGTACTGAGGTTGGTTCTAGTATTGCATCTATGCACTGAGGTTGGTTCTAGTATTGTATCTATGTACTGATGTTGGTTCTAGTATTGTATCTATGCACTGAGGTTAGTTCTAGTATTGTATCTATGTACTGATGTTGGTTCTAGTATTGTATATATGCACTGAGGTTGGTTCTAGTATTGTATCTATGTACTGAGGTTGGTTCTAGTATTCTATCTATGTACTGAGCTTTGTTCTAGTATTGTATCTATGTACTGATGTTGGTTATATTATTGTATCTATGTACTGAGGTTGAGTCTAGTACTGTATCTATGTACTGAGGTTGGTTCTAGTACTGTATCTATGTACTGATGTTGGTTCTAGTATTGTATCTATGTACTGAGGTTAGTTCTAGTATTGTATCTATGTACTGAGGTTGGTTCTAGTATTGTATCTATGTACTGAGGTTGGTTCTAGTATTGTATCTATGTAATGATGTTGGTTCTAGTATTGTATCTATGTACAGAGGTTGGTTCTAGTACTGTATCTATGTACTGAGGTTGGTTCTAGTATTGTATCTATGTACTGAGGTAGGTTCTAGTATTGTATTTATGTACTGAGGTTGGTTCTAGTATTGTATCTATGTACTGAGGTTGGTTCTAGTATTGTATCTATGTACTGAGGTTGGTTCTAGTACTGTATCTATGTACTGAGGTTGGTTCTAGTATTGTATCTATGTACTGAGGTTGGTTCTAGTATTGTATCTATGTACTGAGGTTAGTTCTAGTATTGTATCTTTGTACTGAGGTTGGTTCTAGTATTGTATCTTTGTACTGAGGTTGGTTCTAGTATTGTATCTATGTACTGAGGTTGGTTCTAGTATTGTATCTATGTACCGAGGTTGGTTCTAGCATTGTATCTATGTACTGAGGTTGGTTCTAGTATTGTATCTATGTACTGACGTTGGTTCTAGTATTGCATCTATGTACTGAGGTTGGTTCTAGTATTGTATCTATGTACTGATGTTGGTTCTAGTATTGTATCTATGTACTGAGGCTGGTTCTAGTATTGTATCTATGTACTGATGTAGGTTCTGTTATTGTATCTATGTACTGAGGTTGCGTCTAGTATTGTATCTATGTACTGAGGTTGGGTCTAGTATTGTATCTATGTACTGAGGTTAGTTCTAGTATTGTATCTGTGTACTAAGGTTGGTTCTAGTATTGTATCTATGTAGTGATGTAGGTTCTAGTATTGTATCTAGGTACTGAGGTTGGTTCTAGTATTGTATCTATGTACAAAGGTTGGTTCTAGTATTGTATCTATGTACTGAGGTTGGTTCTAGTATTGTATCTATGTACTGAGGTTAGTTCTAGTATTGTATCTATGTACTGATGTAGGTTCTAGTATTGTATCTATGTATTGAGGTTGGTTCTAGTATTGTATCTATGTACTGAGGTTGATTCTAGTATTGCATCTATGTACTGAGGTTGGTTCTAGTATTGTATCTATGTACTGAGGTTGGTTCTAGCATTGTATCTATGTACTGAGGTTGGTTCCACTATTGTATCTATGTACTGATGTTTGTTCTAGTATTGTATCTATGTACTGAGGTTGGTTCTAGTATTGTATCTATGTACTGAGGTTGGTTCTAGTATTGTATCTATGTACTGAGGTTGGTTCTAGTATTGTATCTATGTACTGAGGTAGGTTCTAGTATTTTATCTATGTACTGAGGTTGGTTCTAGTATTGTATCTATGTACAAAGGTTGGTTCTAGTATTGTATCTGTGTAGTGATGTAGGTTCTAGTATTGTATCTATGCACTGAGGTTGGTTCTAGTATTGTATCTATGTACTGAGCTTTGTTCTAGTATTGCATCTATGTACTGAGGTTGGATCTAGTATTGTATCTATGTACTGATGTTGGTACTAGTATTGTATCTTTGTACTGAGGTTGGATCTAGTATTGTATCTATGTACTGAGGTTGGTTCTAGTATTGTATCTATGTACTGAGGTTGGTTCTAGTATTGTATCTATGTACTGAGGTTGGTTCTAGTATTGTATCTATGTACTGAGGTTGGTTCTAGTATTGTATCTATGTACTGATGTTGGTACTAGTATTGTATCTATGTACTGATGTTGGTTCTAGTATTGTATATATGCACTGAGGTTGGTTCTAGTATTGTATCTATGTACTGAGCTTTGTTTTAGTATTGTATCTATGTACTGAGGTTGGTTCTAGTATTGTATCTATGTACTGAGGTTGATTCTAGTATTGCATCTATGTACTGAGGTTGGTTCTAGTATTGTATCTATGTACTGAGGTTGGTTCTAGCATTGTATCTATGTACTGAGGTTGGTTCCACTATTGTATCTATGTACTGATGTTTGTTCTAGTATTGTATCTATGTACTGAGGTTGGTTCTAGTATTGTATCTATGTACTGAGGTTGGTTCTAGTATTGTATCTATGTATTGAGCTTGGTTCTAGTATTGTATCTATGTATTGAGTTTGGTTCTAGTATTGTATCTATGTACTGAGGTTGGTTCTAGTATTGTATCTATGTACTGAGGTAGGTTCTAGTATTTTATCTATGTACTGAGGTTGGTTCTAGTATTGTATCTATGTACTGAGGTTGGGTCTAGTATTGTATCTATGTACTGAGGTTGGTTCTAGTATTGTATCTATGTACAAAGGTTGGTTCTAGTATTGTATCTATGTACTGAGGTTGGTTCTAGTATTGTATCTATGTACTGAGGTAGGTTCTAGTATTTTATCTATGTACTGAGGTTGGTTCCAGTATTGTATCTATGTACTGATGTTGGTTCTAGTATTGTATCTATGTACCGAGGTTGGTTCTAGTATTGTATCTATGTACAAAGGTTGGTTCTAGTATTGTATCTGTGTAGTGATGTAGGTTCTAGTATTGTATCTATGCACTGAGGTTGGTTCTAGTATTGTATCTATGTACTGAGCTTTGTTCTAGTATTGCATCTATGTACTGAGGTTGGATCTAGTATTGTATCTATGTACTGATGTTGGTACTAGTATTGTATCTTTGTACTGAGGTTGGATCTAGTATTGTATCTATGCACTGAGGTTAGTTCTAGTATTGTATCTATGTACTGAGGTTGGTTCTAGTATTGTATCTGTGTGCTTAGGTTGGTTCTAGTATTGTATCTATGTACTGAGGTTGATTCTAGTTTTGTATCTATGTACTGAGGTTGATTCTAGTATTGTATCTATGTACTGAGGTTGATTCTAGTTTTGTATCTATGTACTGAGGCTGGTTCTAGTATTGCATCTATGTACTGAGGTTGGATCTAGTATTGTATCTATGTACTGAGGTTGGTTCTAGTATTGTATCTATGTACAGAGGTTGGTTCTAGTATTGTATCTATGTATTGAGGTTGGTTCTAGTATTGTATCTATGTACTGATGTTGGTTCTAGTATTGTATCTATGCACTGAGGTTGGTTCTAGTATTGTATCTATATACTGTGGTTGGTTCTAGTATTGTATCTATGTACAGAGGTTGGTTCTAGTATTGTATCTATGTATTGAGGTTGGTTCTAGTATTGTATCTATGTACTGATGTTGGTTCTAGTATTGTATCTATGCACTGAGGTTGGTTCTAGTATTGTATCTATATACTGTGGTTGGTTCTAGTATTGTATCTATGTACTGATGTTGGTTCTAGTATTGTATCTATGTACTGAGGTTGGTTCTAGTATTGTATCTGTGTACTGAGGTTGGTTCTAGTATTGTATCTATGTACTGAGGTTGGTTCTAGTATTGTATCTATGTACTGAGGTTGATTCTAGTATTGTATCTATGTACTGAGGTTGGTTCTAGTATTGTATCTATGTACTGAGCTTTGTTCTAGTATTGCATCTATGTACTGAGGTTGGATCTAGTATTGTATCTATATACTGTGGTTGGTTCTAGTATTGTATCTATGTACTGATGTTGGTTCTAGTATTGTATCTATGTACTGAGGTTGGTTCTAGTATTGTATCTGTGTACTGAGGTTGGTTCTAGTATTGTATCTATGTACTGAGGTTGGTTCTAGTATTGTATCTATGTACTGAGGTTGATTCTAGTATTGTATCTATGTACTGAGGTGGGTTGTAGTATTGTATCTATGTACTGAGGTTGGTTCTATTATTGTATCTATGTACTGAGGTTGGTTCTAGTATTGTATCTTTGTACTGAGGTTGGTTCTAGTATTGTATCTATGTACTGAGGTTGGTTCTAGTATTGTATCTATGTACTGAGGTTGGTTCTAGTATTGTATCTATGTACTGAGGTTGGTTCTAGTATTGTATCTATGCACTGAGGTTAGTTCTAGTATTGCATCTATGCACTGAGATTAGTTCTAGTATTGTATCTATGTACTGAGGTTGGTTCTAGCATTGTATCTATGTACTGAGGTTGGTTCCACTATTGTATCTATGTACTGATGTTTGTTCTAGTATTGTATCTATGTACTGAGGTTGGTTCTAGTATTGTATCTATGTACTGAGGTTGGTTCTAGTATTGTATCTATGTATTGAGCTTGGTTCTAGTATTGTATCTATGTATTGAGTTTGGTTCTAGTATTGTATCTATGTACTGAGGTTGGTTCTAGTATTGTATCTATGTACTGAGGTAGGTTCTAGTATTTTATCTATGTACTGAGGTTGGTTCTAGTATTGTATCTATGTACTGAGGTTGGGTCTAGTATTGTATCTATGTACTGAGGTTGGTTCTAGTATTGTATCTATGTACAAAGGTTGGTTCTAGTATTGTATCTATGTACTGAGGTTGGTTCTAGTATTGTATCTATGTACTGAGGTAGGTTCTAGTATTTTATCTATGTACTGAGGTTGGTTCCAGTATTGTATCTATGTACTGATGTTGGTTCTAGTATTGTATCTATGTACCGAGGTTGGTTCTAGTATTGTATCTATGTACAAAGGTTGGTTCTAGTATTGTATCTGTGTAGTGATGTAGGTTCTAGTATTGTATCTATGCACTGAGGTTGGTTCTAGTATTGTATCTATGTACTGAGCTTTGTTCTAGTATTGCATCTATGTACTGAGGTTGGATCTAGTATTGTATCTATGTACTGATGTTGGTACTAGTATTGTATCTTTGTACTGAGGTTGGATCTAGTATTGTATCTATGCACTGAGGTTAGTTCTAGTATTGTATCTATGTACTGAGGTTGGTTCTAGTATTGTATCTGTGTGCTTAGGTTGGTTCTAGTATTGTATCTATGTACTGAGGTTGATTCTAGTTTTGTATCTATGTACTGAGGTTGATTCTAGTATTGTATCTATGTACTGAGGTTGATTCTAGTTTTGTATCTATGTACTGAGGCTGGTTCTAGTATTGCATCTATGTACTGAGGTTGGATCTAGTATTGTATCTATGTACTGAGGTTGGTTCTAGTATTGTATCTATGTACAGAGGTTGGTTCTAGTATTGTATCTATGTATTGAGGTTGGTTCTAGTATTGTATCTATGTACTGATGTTGGTTCTAGTATTGTATCTATGCACTGAGGTTGGTTCTAGTATTGTATCTATATACTGTGGTTGGTTCTAGTATTGTATCTATGTACAGAGGTTGGTTCTAGTATTGTATCTATGTATTGAGGTTGGTTCTAGTATTGTATCTATGTACTGATGTTGGTTCTAGTATTGTATCTATGCACTGAGGTTGGTTCTAGTATTGTATCTATATACTGTGGTTGGTTCTAGTATTGTATCTATGTACTGATGTTGGTTCTAGTATTGTATCTATGTACTGAGGTTGGTTCTAGTATTGTATCTGTGTACTGAGGTTGGTTCTAGTATTGTATCTATGTACTGAGGTTGGTTCTAGTATTGTATCTATGTACTGAGGTTGATTCTAGTATTGTATCTATGTACTGAGGTTGGTTCTAGTATTGTATCTATGTACTGAGCTTTGTTCTAGTATTGCATCTATGTACTGAGGTTGGATCTAGTATTGTATCTATATACTGTGGTTGGTTCTAGTATTGTATCTATGTACTGATGTTGGTTCTAGTATTGTATCTATGTACTGAGGTTGGTTCTAGTATTGTATCTGTGTACTGAGGTTGGTTCTAGTATTGTATCTATGTACTGAGGTTGGTTCTAGTATTGTATCTATGTACTGAGGTTGATTCTAGTATTGTATCTATGTACTGAGGTGGGTTGTAGTATTGTATCTATGTACTGAGGTTGGTTCTATTATTGTATCTATGTACTGAGGTTGGTTCTAGTATTGTATCTTTGTACTGAGGTTGGTTCTAGTATTGTATCTATGTACTGAGGTTGGTTCTAGTATTGTATCTATGTACTGAGGTTGGTTCTAGTATTGTATCTATGTACTGAGGTTGGTTCTAGTATTGTATCTATGCACTGAGGTTAGTTCTAGTATTGCATCTTTGCACTGAGATTAGTTCTAGTATTGTATCTATGTACTGAGGTTGGTTCTAGTATTGTATCTATGTACTGAGGTTGGTTCTAGTATTGTATCTATGTACTGAGATTGGTTCTAGTATTGTATCTATGTACTGAGGTTGGTTCTAGTATTGTATCTATGTACTGAGGTTGGTTCTAGTATTGTATCTATGCACTGAGGTTAGTTCTAGTATTGCATCTATGCACTGAGATTAGTTCTAGTATTGTATCTATGTACTGAGGTTGGTTCTAGTATTGTATCTATGTACTGAGGTTGGTTCTAGTATTGTATCTATGTACTGACGTTGGTTCTAGTATTGTATCTATGTACTGACGTTGGTTCTAGTATTGTATCTATGTACTGAGGTTGGTTCTAGTATTGTATCTATGTACTGACGTTGGTTCTAGTACTGTATCTATGTACTGAGGTTGGTTCTAGTATTGTATCTATGTACTGAGGTTAGTTCTAGTATTGTATCTATGTACTGATGTTGGTTCTAGTATTGTATCTATGTTCTGATGTTGGTTCTAGTATTGTATCTATGTACTGAGGTTGGTTCTAGTATTGTATCTATGTACTGAGGTTGGTTCTAGTATTGTATCTATGTAGTGATGTTGGTTCTAGTATTCTATCTATGTACTGAGGTTGGTTCTAGTATTGTATCTATGTACTGAGGTTGGTTCTAGTATTGCATCTATGCACTGAGATTAGTTCTAGTATTGTATCTATGTACTGAGGTTGGTTCTAGTATTGTATCTATGTACTGAGGCTGGTTCTAGTATTGTATCTATGTACAGAGGTTGGTTCTAGTATTGTATCTGTGTACTGAGGTTGGTTCTAGTATTGTATCTATGTACTGACGTTGGTTCTAGTATTGTATCTATGTACTGACGTTGGTTCTAGTACTGTATCTATGTACTGAGGTTGGTTCTAGTATTGTATCTATGTACTGAGGTTAGTTCTAGTATTGTATCTATGTACTGATGTTGGTTCTAGTATTGTATCTATGTTCTGATGTTGGTTCTAGTATTGTATCTATGTACTGAGGTTGGTTCTAGTATTGTATCTATGTACTGAGGTTGGTTCTAGTATTGTATCTATGTAGTGATGTTGGTTCTAGTATTCTATCTATGTACTGAGGTTGGTTCTAGTATTGTATCTATGTACTGAGGTTGGTTCTAGTATTGCATCTATGCACTGAGATTAGTTCTAGTATTGTATCTATGTACTGAGGTTGGTTCTAGTATTGTATCTATGTACTGAGGCTGGTTCTAGTATTGTATCTATGTACAGAGGTTGGTTCTAGTATTGTATCTGTGTACTGAGGTTGGTTCTAGTATTGTATCTATGTACTGAGGTTGGGTCTAGTATTGTATCTATGTACTGAGGCTGGTTCTAGTATTGTATCTATGTACTGAGGTTGGTTCTAGCATTGTATCTATGTACTGAGGCTGGTTCTAGTATTGTATCTATGTACAGAGGTTGGTTCTAGTATTGTATCTGTGTACTGAGGTTGGTTCTAGTATTGTATCTATGTACTGAGGTTGGGTCTAGTATTGTATCTTTGTACTGAGGTTGGTTCTAGTATTGTATCTATGCACTGATGTAGGTTCTAGTATTGTATCTATGCACTGAGCTTTGTTCTAGTATTGTATCTATGTACTGAGGTTGGTTCTAGTATTGTATCTATGTACTGAGGTTGGTTCTAGTATTGTATCTATGTACTGAGGTTGGTTCTAGTATTGTATCTATGTACTGACGTTGGTTCTAGTATTGTATCTATGTACTGAGGTTGGTTCTAGTATTGTATCTATGTACTGAGGTTGGTTCTAGTATTGTATCTATGCACTGAGCTTTGTTCTAGTATTGTATCTATGTACTGAGGTTGGTTCTAGTATTGTATCTATGTACTGAGGTTGGTTCTAGTATTGTATCTATGTACTGAGGTTGGTTCTAGTATTGTATCTGTGTGCTTAGGTTGGTTCTAGTATTGTATCTATGCACTGAGATTGGTTCCTGTACTGTATCTATGTACTGAGGTTGGTTCTAGTATTGTATCTATGTACTGAGGCTGGTTCTAGCATTGTATCTATGTACTGATGTAGGTTCTAGTATTGTATCTATGTACTGAGGTTGGTTCTAGTATTGTATCTAAGTACTGGGGTTGGTTCTAGTATTGTATCTATGTACTGAGTTTGGTTCTAGTATTGTATCTATGTAGTGATGTTGGTTCTAGTATTGTATCTATGTACTGAGGTTGGTTCTAGTATTGTATCTATGTACTGAGGTTGGTTCTAGTACTGTATCTATGTACTGAGGTTAGTTCTAGTATTGTATCTATGCACTGAGGTTGGTTCTAGTATTGCATCTATGTACTGAGGTTGGTTCTAGCATTGTATCTATGTACTGAGGTTGGTTCTAGTATTGCATCTATGTACTGAGGTTGGTTCTAGTATTGTATCTATGTACTGAGGTTGGTTATAGTATTGTATCTATGTAGTGATGTTGGTTGTAGTATTGTATCTATGTACTGAGGTTGGTTCTAGTATTGTATCTATGTACTGAGGTTGGCTCTAGTATTGTATCTATGTACTGAGGTTGGTTCTAGTATTGTATCTATGTACTGAGGCTGGTTCTAGTATTGTATCTATGTACTAAGGTAGGTTCTAGTATTGTATATATGTGCTCAGCTTGGTTCTGGGACGGTATCTATATACTGAGGTTGGTTCTAGCATTGCATCTATGTACTGAGGTTAGTTCTAGTATTGTATCTATGCACTGAGGTTAGTTCTAGTATTGTATCTATGTACTGAGGTTAGTTCTAGTATTGTATCTATGTCCTGAGGTTGGTTCTAGTATTGTATCTATGTACTGAGGTTAGTTCTAGTATTGTATCTATGTACTGAGGTAGGTTCTAGTATTGTATCTGTGTACTGAGGTTAGTTCTAGTATTGTATCTATGTACTGAGGTTGGTTCTAGTATTGTATCTATGTACTGAGGTTGGTTCTAGTATTGTATCTATGCACTAAGGTTAGTTCTAGTATTGTATCTATGTACTGAGGTTGGTTCTAGTATTGTATCTATGTACTGAGGTTGGTTCTAGTATTGTATCTATGTACTGAGGTTTGTTCTAGTATTGTATCTATGTACTGAGGTTGGTTCTAGCAGTGTATCTATGTACTGAGGTTAGTTCTAGTATTGTATCTATGTACTGAGGTTGGTTCTAGTATTGTATCTATGTACTGAGGTGGGTTCTAGTATTGTATCTTTGTACTAAGGTTGGTTCTAGTATTGTATCTATGTACTGAGATTTGTTCTAGTATTGTATCTATGTATTGAGGTTAGTTCTAGTATTGTATCTATGTACTGAGGTTAGTTCTAGTATTGTATCTATGTACTGAGGTTGGTTCTAGCAGTGTATCTATGTACTGAGGTTGGTTCTAGTATTGTATCTATGTACTGAGGTTGGTTCTAGTATTGTATCTATGTACTGATGTTGGTTCTAGTATTGTATCTACGTACTGAGGTTGGGTCTAGTATTGTATCTATCTACTGAGGTTGGTTCTAGTATTGTATCTATGTACTGAGGCTGGTTCTAGTATTGTATCTATGTACTGAGGCTGGTTCTAGTATTGTATCTATGTACTGAGGTTGGTTCTAGTATTGTATCTATGTACTGATGTAGGTTCTGTTATTGTATCTATGTAGTGATGTTGGTTCTAGTATTGTATCTATGTACTGAGGTTGGTTCTAGTACTGTATCTATGTACTGAGGTTGGTTCTAGTATTGTATCTATGTACTGAGGTTGGTTCTAGTATTGTATCTATGTACTGAGGCTGGTTCTAGTATTGTATCTATGTACTAAGGTAGGTTCTAGTATTGTATATATTTGCTAAGCTTGGTTCTAGTATTGTATCTATGTACTGAGGTAGGTTCTAGTATTGTATCTATGTACTGAGGTTGGTTCTAGTATTGTATATATGCACTGAGGTTGGTTGTAGTATTGTATATATGCACTGAGGTTGGTTCTAGTATTGTATCTATGTACTAAGGTAGGTTCTAGTATTGTATCTATGTACTGAGGTTGGTTCTAGTATTGTGTCTATATACTGAGGTTGGTTCTAGTATTGTATCTATGCACTGAGGTTGGTTCTAGTATTGTATCTATATACTGAGGTTGGTTCCACTATTGTATCTATGTACTGATGTTTGTTCTAGTATTGTATCTATGTACTGAGGTTGGTTATAGTATTGTATTTATGTACTGATGTAGGTTCTATTATTGTATCTATGCACTGATGTTGGTTATAGTATTGTATCTATGTACTGAGGTTGGTTCTAGTATTGTATCTATGTACTGAGGTTGGTTCTAGTATTGTCTCTATGTACTGAGGTTGGTTCTAGTATTGTATCTATGCACTGAGGTTGGTTCTAGTATTGTATCTATGCACTGAGGTTGGTTATAGTATTGTATTTATGTACTGATGTAGGTTCTATTATTGTATCTATGCACTGTGGTTGGTTCTAGTATTGTATCTATGTAATGAGGTTAGTTCTAGTATTGTATCTGTGTACTGATGTTGGTTCTAGTATTGTATCTATGTACTGAGGTTCGTTCTAGTATTGTATCTATTCACTGAGGTTGGTTCTAGTATTGTATCTATGTACTGAGGTTGGTTCTAGTATTGTATCTATGTACTGAGGTTGGTTCTAGTATTGTATCTATGCACTGAGGTTGGTTCTAGTATTGTATCTATGCACTGAGGTTGGTTCTAGTATTGAATCTATGTACTAAGGTAGGTTCTAGTATTGTATATATTTGCTAAGATTGGTTCTGGGACGGTATCTATATACTGAGGTTGGTTCTAGCATTGTATCTATGTACTGAGATTGGTTCTACTATTGTATCTTTGTAGTGATGTTGGTTCTAGTATTGTATCTATGTACTGAGGTTAGTTCTAGTATTGTATCTATGTACTGAGGTTGGTTCTAGTATTGTATCTTTGTACTGAGGTTGGTTCTAGTATTGCATCTATGTACTGAGGTTGGTTCTAGTATTATATCTTTGTACCGATGTTGGTTCTAGTATTGTATCTATGTACTGAGGTTGGTTCTTGTATTGTACCTATGTACTGAGGTTAGTTCTAGTATTGTATCTATGTACTGAGGTTGGTTCTAGTATTGTATCTATGTACTGTGGTTGGTTCTAGTATTGTATCTATGTACTGCGGTTGGGTCTAGTATTGTATCTATGTACTAATGTAGGTTCTAGCATTGTATCTATGCACTGAGGTTGGTTCTAGTATTGTATCTATGCACTGAGCGTGGTTCTAGTATTGTCTCTGCGTACTGAGGTTGGTTCTAGTATTGTATCTATGTACTGAGGTTAGTTCTAGTATTGTATCTATGTACTGATGTAGGTTCTAGTATTGTATCTATGCACTGAGGTTGGTTCTAGTATTGTATCTATGTACTGAGGTTGGTTCTAGTATTGTATCTATGTACTGAGGTTGGTTCTAGTATTGTATCTATGCACTGAGGTTAGTTCTAGTATTGTATCTATGTACTGATGTTGGTTCTAGTATTGTATCTATGCACTGAGGTTAGTTCTAGTATTGTATCTATGTACTGAGGTGGGTTCTAGTATTGTATCTATGTACTGAGGTTGGTTCTAGTATTGTATCTATGCACTGAGGTTAGTTCTAGTATTGTATCTATGTACTGATGTTGGTTCTAGTATTGTATCTATGCACTGATGTAGCTTCTAGTATTGTATATATGCACTGAGGTTGGTTCTAGTATTGTATTTATGTACTGAGGTTGGTTCTAGTATTCTATCTATGTACTGAGCTTTGTTCTAGTATTGTATCTATGTACTGAGGTTGGGTCTAGTATTGTATCTATGCACTGAGGTTGGTTCTAGTATTGTATCTATGTACTGAGGTTGGTTCTAGTTTTGTATCTATGTACTGAGGTTGGTTCTAGTATTGTATCTATGTACTGAGGTTGGTTCTAGTATTGTATCTATGTACTGAGGTTGGGTCTAGTATTGTATCTATGTACTGAGCTTTGTTCTAGTATTGTATCTATGTACTGATGTTGGTTATATTATTGTATCTATGTGCTGAGGTTGAGTCTAGTACTGTATCTATGTACTGAGGTTGGTTCTAGTACTGTATCTATGTACTGAGGTTGGTTCTAGTATTGTATCTACGTACTGAGGTTGGTTCTAGTATTGTATCTATGCACTGAGGTTAGTTCTAGTATTGTATCTTTGTACTGAGGTTGGTTCTAGTATTGCATCTATGTACTGAGGTTGGTTCTAGTATTGTATCTATGTACTGAGGCTGGTTCTAGTATTGTATCTATGTACTGATGTAGGTTCTGTTATTGTATCTATGTACTGATGTTGGTTCCTGTATTGTATCTATGTACTGATGTTGGTTCTAGCATTGAATCTATGCACTGAGGTTAGTTCTAGTATTGCATCTATGTACTGAGGTTGGTTATAGTATTGTATCTATGTAGTGATGTTGGTTGTAGTATTGTATCTATGTACTGAGGTTGGTTCTAGTATTGTATCTATGTACTGAGGTTGGTTCTAGTATTGTATCTATGTACTGAGGTTGGTTCTAGTATTGTATCTATGTACTGAGGTTGGTTCTAGTATTCTATCTATGTACTGAGGTTGGCTCTAGTATTGTATCTATGTACTGATGTTGGTTCTAGTATTGTATCTATGTACTGAGGTTGGTTCTAGTATTGTATCTATGTACTGAGGTTGGTTCTAGTATTGTATCTATGTACTGAGGTTGGTTCTAGTATTGTATCTATGTACTGAGGTTGGTTCTAGTATTGTATCTATGTACTGAGGTTGGTTCTAGTATTGTATCTATGTACTGAGGTTGGGTCTAGTATTGTATCTATGTACTGAGGTTGGGTCTAGTATTGTATCTGTGTACTAAGGTTGGTTCTAGTATTGTATCTATGTAGTGATGTAGGTTCTAGTATTGTATCTATGTACTGAGGTTGGTTCTAGTATTGTATCTATGTACTGAGGTAGGTTCTAGTATTTTATCTATGTACTGAGGTTGGTTCTAGTATTGTATCTATGTACAAAGGTTGGTTCTAGTATTGTATCTATGTACTGAGGTTGGTTCTAGTATTGTATCTATGTACTGAGGCTGGTTCTAGTATTGTATCTATGTACTAAGGTAGGTTCTAGTATTGTATATATGTGCTCAGCTTGGTTCTGGGACGGTATCTATATACTGAGGTTGGTTCTAGCATTGCATCTATGTACTGAGGTTAGTTCTAGTATTGTATCTATGCACTGAGGTTAGTTCTAGTATTGTATCTATGTACTGAGGTTAGTTCTAGTATTGTATCTATGTCCTGAGGTTGGTTCTAGTATTGTATCTATGTACTGAGGTTAGTTCTAGTATTGTATCTATGTACTGAGGTAGGTTCTAGTATTGTATCTGTGTACTGAGGTTAGTTCTAGTATTGTATCTATGTACTGAGGTTGGTTCTAGTATTGTATCTATGTACTGAGGTTGGTTCTAGTATTGTATCTATGCACTAAGGTTAGTTCTAGTATTGTATCTATGTACTGAGGTTGGTTCTAGTATTGTATCTATGTACTGAGGTTGGTTCTAGTATTGTATCTATGTACTGAGGTTGGTTCTAGTATTGTATCTATGTACTGAGGTTGGTTCTAGTATTGTATCTATGTACTGATGTTGGTTCTAGTATTGTATCTATGTACTGAGGTTTGTTCTAGTATTGTATCTATGTACTGAGGTTGGTTCTAGTATTGTATCTATGTACTGATGTTGGTTCTAGTATTGTATCTATGTACTGAGGTTGGGTCTAGTATTGTATCTATCTACTGAGGTTGGTTCTAGTATTGTATCTATGTACTGAGGTTGGTTCTAGTATTGTATCTATGTACTGAGGCTGGTTCTAGTATTGTATCTATGTACTGAGGTTGGTTCTAGTATTGTATCTATGTACTGAGGTTGGTTATAGTATTGTATCTATGTACTGATGTAGGTTCTGTTATTGTATCTATGTACTGAGGTTGGTTCTAGTATTGTATCTATGTAGTGATGTTGGTTCTAGTATTGTATCTATGCACGGAGGTTGGTTCTAGTATTGTATCTATGTACTGAGGTTGTTTCTAGTATTGTATCTATGTACTGAGGTTGTTTCTAGCATTGTATCTATGTACTGATGTTGGTTCTAGTATTGCATCTATGCACTGAGGTTAGTTCTAATATTGCATCTATGTACTGAGGTTGGTTCTAGTATTGTATCTATGTACTGATGTTTGTTCTAGTATTGTATCTATGTACTGAGGTTGGTTCTAGTACTGTATCTATGTACTGAGGTTGGTTCTAGTATTGTATCTATGTACTGAGGTTGGTTCTAGTATTGTATCTATGTACTGAGGCTGGTTCTAGTATTGTATCTATGTACTGAGGTTGGTTCTAGTATTGTATCTATGTACTGAGGCTGGTTCTAGTATTGTATCTATGTACTAAGGTAGGTTCTAGTATTGTATATATTTGCTAAGCTTGGTTCTAGTATTGTATCTATGTACTGAGGTAGGTTCTAGTATTGTATCTATGTACTGAGGTTGGTTCTAGTATTGTATATATGCACTGAGGTTGGTTGTAGTATTGTATATATGCACTGAGGTTGGTTCTAGTATTGAATCTATGTACTAAGGTAGGTTCTAGTATTGTATATATGTGCTCAGCTTGGTTCTGGGACGGTATCTATATACTGAGGTTGGTTCTAGCATTGTATCTATGTACTGAGGTTGGTTCTAGTATTGTATCTATATACTGAGGTTGGTTCTAGTATTGTATCTATGCACTGAGGTTGGTTCTAGTATTGTATCTATATACTGAGGTTGGTTCTAGCAGTGTATCTATGTACTGAGGTTGGTTCTAGTATTGTATCTATGTACTGATGTTGGTTCTAGTATTGTATCTATGTACTGAGGTTGGTTCTAGTATTGTATCTATGTACTGAGGTTGGTTCTAGTATTGTATCTATGTACTGAGGTTGGTTCTAGTATTGTATCTATGTACTGATGTTGGTTCTAGCAGTGTATCTATGTACTGAGGTTGGTTATAGTATTGTATTTATGTACTGATGTAGGTTCTATTATTGTATCTATGCACTGAGGTTGGTTCTAGTATTGTATCTATGCACTGAGGTTAGTTCTAGTATTGTATCTGTGTACTGATGTTGGTTCTAGTATTGTATCTATGTACTGAGGTTCGTTCTAGTATTGTATCTATGCACTGAGGTTGGTTCTAGTATTGTATCTATGCACTGAGGTTGGTTCTAGTATTGTATCTATGCACTGAGGTTGGTTCTAGTATTGTATCTATGTACTGAGGTAGGTTCTAGTATTGTATATATTTGCTAAGATTGGTTCTGGGACGGTATCTATATACTGAGGTTGGTTCTAGCATTGTATCTATGTACTGAGATTGGTTCTAGTATTGTATATGTACTGAGGCTGGTTCTAGTATTGTATCTATGTACTGAGATTGGTTCTACTATTGTATCTTTGTAGTGATGTTGGTTCTAGTATTGTATCTATGTACTGAGGTTAGTTCTAGTATTGTATCTATGCACTGAGGTTGGTTCTAGTATTGTATCTATGTACTGAGGTTGGTTCTAGCATTGTATCTATGTACTGAGGTTGGTTCTAGTATTGTATATGTACTGAGGCTGGTTCTAGTATTGTATCTATGTACTGAGATTGGTTCTACTATTGTATCTTTGTAGTGATGTTGGTTCTAGTATTGTATATGTACTGAGGTTGGTTCTAGTATTGTATCTATGTACTGAGGTTGGTTCTAGTATTGCATCTATGTACTGAGGTTGGTTCTAGTATTGTATCTATGTACTGAGGTTAGTTCTAGTATTGTATCTATGCACTGAGGTTGGTTCTAGTATTGTATCTATGCACTGAGGTTGGTTCTAGTATTGTATCTATGTACTGAGGTAGGTTCTAGTATTGTATATATTTGCTAAGATTGGTTCTGGGACGGTATCTATATACTGAGGTTGGTTCTAGCATTGTATCTATGTACTGAGATTGGTTCTACTATTGTATCTTTGTAGTGATGTTGGTTCTAGTATTGTATATATGCACTGAGGTTGGTTCTAGTATTGTATCTTTGTACTGAGGTTAGTTCTAGTATTGTATCTATGTACTGAGGTTGGTTCTAGTATTATATCTTTGTACCGATGTTGGTTCTAGTATTGTATCTATGTACTGAGGTTGGTTCTTGTATTGTACCTATGTACTGAGGTTAGTTCTAGTATTGTATCTATGTACTGAGGTTGGTTCTAATATTGTATCAATGTACTGTGGTTGGTTCTAGTATTGTATCTATGTACTGCGGTTGGGTCTAGTATTGTATCTATGTACTAATGTAGGTTCTAGCATTGTATCAATGCACTGAGCGTGGTTCTAGTATTGTCTCTGCGTACTGAGGTTGGTTCTAGTATTGTATCTATGTATTGAGGTTGGTTCTAGTATTGTATCTATGTACTGAGGTTGGTTCTAGTATTGTATCTATGTACTGAGGTTAGTTCTAGTATTGTATCTATGTACTGATGTAGGTTCTAGTATTGTATCTATGCACTGAGGTTGGTTCTAGTATTGTATCTATGCACTGAGGTTAGTTCTAGTATTGTATCTATGTACTGATGTTGGTTCTAGTATTGTATCTATGTACTGAGGTTAGTTCTAGTATTGTATCTATGTACTGATGTTGGTTCTAGTATTGTATCTATGCACTGATGTAGCTTCTAGTATTGTATATATGCACTGAGGTTGGTTCTAGTATTGTATCTATGTACTGAGGTTGGTTCTAGTATTGTATCTATGTACTGAGGTTGGTTCTAGTATTGTATCTATGTACTGAGGTTGGTTCTAGTATTGTATCTATGTACTGAGGTTGGTTCTAGTACTGTATCTATGTACTGAGGTTGGTTCTAGTATTGTATCTATGTACTGAGGTTGGTTCTAGTATTGTATCTATGTACTGAGGTTGGTTCTAGTATTGTATCTATGTACTGAGGTTGGTTCTAGTACTGTATCTATGTACTGAGGTTGGTTCTAGTATTGTATCTATGTACTGAGGTTGGTTCTAGTATTGTATCTATGTACTGAGGTTGGTTCTAGTATTGTATCTATGCACTGAGGTTGGTTCTAGTATTGTATCTATGTACTGAGGTTGGTTCTAGTATTCTATCTATGTACTGAGCTTTGTTCTAGTATTGCATCTATGTACTGAGGTTGGGTCTAGTATTGTATCTATGTACTGAGGTTAGTTCTAGTATTGTATCTATGTACTGAGCTTTGTTCTAGTATTGTATCTATGTACTGAGCTTTGTTCTAGTATTGTATCTATGTACTGATGTTGGTTATATTATTGTATCTATGTGCTGAGGTTGAGTCTAGTACTGTATCTATGTACTGAGGTTGGTTCTAGTACTGTATCTATGTACTGAGGTTGGTTCCAGTATTGTATCTATGTACTGAGGTTGGTTCTAGTATTGTATCTATGCACTGAGGTTAGTTCTAGTATTGTATCTTTGTACTGAGGTTGGTTCTAGTATTGCATCTATGTACTGAGGTTGGTTCTAGTATTGTATCTATGTACTGAGGCTGGTTCTAGTATTGTATCTATGTACTGATGTAGGTTCTGTTATTGTATCTATGTACTGATGTTGGTTCCTGTATTGTATCTATGTACTGATGTTGGTTCTAGCATTGTATCTATGCACTGAGGTTAGTTCTAGTATTGCATCTATGTACTGAGGTTGGTTCTAGTATTCTATCTATGTACTGAGGTTGGCTCTAGTATTGTATCTATGTACTGATGTTGGTTCTAGTATTGTATCTATGTACTGAGGTTGGTTCTAGTATTGTATCTATGTACTGAGGTTGGTTCTAGTATTGTATCTATGTACTGAGGTTGGTTCTAGTATTGTATCTATGTACTGAGGTTGGGTCTAGTATTGTATCTATGTACTGAGGTTGGGTCTAGTATTGTATCTGTGTACTAAGGTTGGTTCTAGTATTGTATCTATGTAGTGATGTAGGTTCTAGTATTGTATCTATGTACTGAGGTTGGTTCTAGTATTGTATCTATGTACAAAGGTTGGTTCTAGTATTGTATCTATGTACTGAGGTTAGTTCTAGTATTGTATCTATGTACTGATGTAGGTTCTAGTATTGTATCTATGTATTGAGGTTGGTTCTAGTATTGTATCTATGTACTGAGGTTGATTCTAGTATTGCATCTATGTACTGAGGTTGGTTCTAGCATTGTATCTATGTACTGAGGTTGGTTCCACTATTGTATCTATGTACTGATGTTTGTTCTAGTATTGTATCTATGTACTGAGGTTGGTTCTAGTATTGTATCTATGTACTGAGGATGGTTCTAGTATTTTATCTATGTACTGAGGTTGGTTCTAGTATTGTATCTATGTACTGAGGTAGGTTCTAGTATTTTATCTATGTACTGAGGTTGGTTCTAGTATTGTATCTATGTACAAAGGTTGGTTCTAGTATTGTATCTGTGTAGTGATGTAGGTTCTAGTATTGTATCTATGCACTGAGGTTGGTTCTAGTATTGCATCTATGTACTGAGGTTGGATCGAGTATTGTATCTATGTACTGAGGTTGGTTCTAGTATTGTATCTATGTACTGATGTTGGTACTAGTATTGTATCTTTGTACTGAGGTTGGTTCTAGTATTGTATCTATGTACTGAGGTTGGTTCTAGTATTGTATCTATGTACTGAGGTTGGTTCTAGTATTGTATCTATGTACTGAGGTTGGTTCTAGTATTGTATCTATGTACTGAGGTTGGTTCTAGTATTGTATCTATGTAATGATGTTGGTTCTTGTATTGTATCTATGTACTGAGGTTGGTTCTAGTATTGTATCTATATACTGAGGTTGGTTCTAGTATTGTATCTATGTACTGAGGTTGGTTCTAGTATTGTATTTATGTACTGAGGTTGGTTCTAGTATTGTATCTATGTACTGAGGTTGGTTCTAGCATTGTATCTATGTACTGAGGTTGGTTCCACTATTGTATCTATGTACTGAGGTTGGTTGTAGTATTGTATCTATGTACTGAGGTTGGTTCTAGTATTGTATCTATGTACTGAGGTTTGTTCTAGTATTGTATCTATGTACTGACGTTGGTTCTAGTATTGTATCTATGTACTGATGTTTGTTCTAGTATTGTATCTATGTACTGAGGTTAGTTCTAGTATTGTATCTATATACTGATGTTGGTTCTAGTATTGTATCTGTGTACTGAGGTTGGTTCTAGTATTGTATCTATGTACTGAGGTTGGTTCTAGTATTTTATCTATGTACTGAGGTTGGTTCTAGTATTGTATCTATGTACAAAGGTTGGTTCTAGTATTGTATCTGTGTAGTGATGTAGGTTCTAGTATTGTATCTATGTACTGAGGTTGGTTCTAGTATTGTATCTATGCACTGAGGTTGGTTCTAGTATTGTATCTATGCACTGAGGTTGGTTCTAGTATTGTATCTATGTACTGAGCTTTGTTCTAGTATTGCATCTATGTACTGAGGTTGGATCTAGTATTGTATCTATATACTGATGTTGGTTATAGTATTGTATCTATGTACTGAGGTTGGGTCTAGTATTGTATCTATGCACTGAGGTTGGTTCTAGTATTGTATCTATGTACTGAGGTTCGTTCTGGGACGGTATCTATGTACTGCGGTTGGGTCTAGTATTGTACCTATGTACTGAGGTTGGTTTCTAGTATTGTATCCATGTACTGAGGTTGGTTCTAGTATTGTACCTATGTACTGAGGTTAGGTCTAGTTTTGTATCTATGTACTGAGCTTGGTTCTAGTATTGTATCTGGGTACTGAGGTGGGTTGTAGTATTGTATCTATGTACTGAGGTTGGTTCTATTATTGTATCTATGTACTGAGGTTGGTTCTAGTATTGTATCTTTGTACTGAGGTTGGTTCTAGTATTGTATCTATGTACTGAGGTGGGTTGTAGTATTGTATCTATGTACTGAGGTTGGTTCTATTATTGTATCTATGTACTGAGGTTGGTTCTAGTATTGTATCTTTGTACTGAGGTTGGTTCTAGTATTGTATCTATGTACTGAGGTTGGTTCTAGTATTGTATCTATGTACTGAGGTTGGTTCTAGTATTGTATCTATGTACTGAGGTTGGTTCTAGTATTGTATCTATGTACTGAGGTTAGTTCTAGTATTGTATCTATGTACTGAGGCTGGTTCTAGTATTGTATCTATGTACAGAGGCTGGTTCTAGTATTGTATCTATGTACAGAGGTTGGTTCTAGTATTGTATCTGTGTACAGAGGTTGGTTCTAGTATTGTATCTGTGTACTGAGGTTGGTTCTAGTATTGTATCTATGTACTGAGGTTGGTTCTAGTATTGTATCTTTGTACTGAGGTTGGTTCTAGTATTGTATCTATGTACTGAGGTTGGTTCTAGTATTGTATCTATGTACTGAGGCTGGTTCTAGTATTGTATCTATGTACTGAGATTGGTTCTAGTATTGTATCTATGTACTGAGGTTGGTTCTAGTATTGTATCTATGTGCACTGAGGTTAGTTCTAGTATTGTATCCATGTACTGAGGTTGGTTCTAGTATTGTATCTATGTACAGAGCTTGGTTCTAGTATTGTATCTATGTACAGAGCTTGTTTCTAGTATTGTATCTATGTACTGAGGTTGGTTCTAGTATTGTATCTATGTACTGAGGTTGGTTCTAGTATTGTATCTATATACTGAGGTTGGTTCTAGTATTGTATCTATGTACTGAGGTTGGTTCTAGTATTGTATCTATGTACTGATGTTGGTTCTAGTATTGTATATATGCACTGAGGTTGGATCTAGTATTGTATCTATGTACTGAGGTTGGTTCTAGTATTGTATCTATGTACTGAGCTTTGTTCTAGTATTGTATCTATGTACTGAGGTTGGTTCTAGTATTGTATCTATGTACTGAGGTTCGTTCTGGGACGGTATCTATGTACTGCGGTTGGGTCTAGTATTGTACCTATGTACTGAGGTTGGTTTCTAGTATTGTATCCATGTACTGAGGTTGGTTCTAGTATTGTATCTGTGTACTGAGGTTGGTTCTAGTATTGTACCTATGTACTGAGGTTAGGTCTAGTTTTGTATCTATGTACTGCGCTTGGTTCTAGTATTGTATCTATGTACTGAGGTTGGTTCTAGTATTGTATCTATGTATTGAGTTTTGTTCTAGTATTGTATCTATGTACTGAGATTGGTTCTGGGACTGTATCTATGTACTGTGGTTGGTTCTAGTATTGTATCTATGAACGGAGGTTAGTTCTCGGACTGTATCTATGTACTGTGGTTGGTTCTAGTATTGTATCTATGTAGTGATGTTGGTTCTAGTATTGTATCTATGTACTGTGGTTGGTTCTAGTATTGTATCTATGTACTGAGGTTGGTTCTAGTATTGTATCTATGTACTGAGGTTGGTTCTAGTACTGTATCTATGTACTGAGGCTGGTTCTAGTATTGTATCTATGTACTGAGGTGGGTTCCAATATTGTATCTATGTACTGAGGTTGGTTCTAGTATTGTATCTATGTACTGAGTTTGGTTCTAGTATTGTATCTATGTACTGAGGTTGGTTCTAGTATTGTATCTATGTACTGAGGTTACTTCTAGTATTGTATCTATGTACTGAGGTTGCTTCTAGTATTGTATCTATGTACTGAGGTTGGTTCCAGTATTGTATCTATGTACTGAGGTTGGTTCCAGTATTGTATCTATGTACTGATGTTGGTTCTAGTATTGTATCTATGTACTGAGGTTGGTTCTAGTATTGTATCTATGCACTGAGGTTGGTTCTAGTATTGTATCTATGTACTGATGTTGGTTCTAGTATTGTATCTATGTACTGAGGTTGGTTCTAGTATTGTATCTATGTACTGAGGTTGGTTCTAGTATTGTATCTATGTACTGATGTTGGTTCTAGTATTGTATCTATGTACTGATGTAGGCTCTATTATTGTATCTATGTACTGAGGTTGGTTCTAGTATTGTATCTATGTACTGTGGTTGGTTCTAGTATTGTATCTATGTACTGATGTTGGTTCTAGTATTGTATCTATGTACTGAGGTTGGTTCTAGTATTGTATCTATGTACTGAGGTTGGTTCTAGTATTGTATCTATGTACTGAGGTTGGTTCTAGTATTGTATCTATGTACTGAGGTTGGTTCTAGTATTGTATCCATGTACTGTGGTTGGTTCTAGTATTGTATCTCTGTATAGAGGTTGGTTCTAGTATTGCATCTATGCACTGAGGTTAGTTCTAATATTGCATCTGTGTACTGAGGTTGGTTCTAGTATTGCATCTATGTACTGAGGTTGGTTCTAGTATTGTATCTATGTACTGAGATTTGTTCTAGTATTGTATCTATGTATTGAGGTTAGTTCTAGTATTGTATCTATGTACTGAGGTTGGTTCTAGTATTGTATCTATGTACTGAGGTTGGTTCTAGTATTGTATCTATGTACTGAGGTTGGTTCTATTATTGTATCTATGTACTGATGTTGGTTCCAGTATTGTATCTATGTACTGAGATTTGTTCTAGTATTGTATCTATGTATTGAGGTTAGTTCTAGTATTGTATCTATGTACTGAGGTTGGTTCTAGTATTGTATCTATGTACTGAGGTTGGTTCTAGTATTGTATCTTTGTACTGAGGTTGGTTCTAGTATTGTATCTATGTACTGAGGTTAGTTCTAGTATTGTATCTATGCACTGAGGTTGGTTCTAGTATTGCATCTATGTACTGAGGTTGGTTCTAGTATTGTATCTATGTACTGAGGTTGGTTCTAGTATTGTATCTATGTACTGAGATTTGTTCTAGTATTGTATCTATGTATTGAGGTTAGTTCTAGTATTGTATCTATGCACTGAGGTTGGTTCTAGTATTGCATCTATGTACTGAGGTTGGTTCTAGTATTGTATCTATGTACTGAGGTTTGTTCTAGTATTGTATCTATGTATTGAGGTTAGTTCTAGTATTGTATCTATGTACTGAGGTTGGTTCTAGTATTGTATCTATGTACTGAGGTTTGTTCTAGTATTGTATCTATGTATTGAGGTTAGTTCTAGTATTGTATCTTTGTACTGAGGTTGGTTCTAGTATTGTATCTATGTACTGAGGTTGGTTCTAGTATTGCATCTATGTACTGAGGTTGGTTCTAGTATTGTATCTTTGTACTGAGGTTAGTTCTAGTATTGTATCTATGCACTGAGTTTGGTTCTAGTATTGTATCTATGTACTGAGGTTGGTTCTAGTATTGTATCTATGTAGTGATGTTGGTTCTAGTATTGTATCTATGTACTGAGGTTGGTTCTAGTATTGTATCTATGTACTGATGTTGGTTCTAGTATTGTATCTATGTACTGAGGTTGGGTCTAGTATTGTATCTATCTACTGAGGTTGGTTCTAGTATTGTATCTATGTACTGAGGTTGGTTCTAGTATTGTATCTATGTACTGAGGCTGGTTCTAGTATTGTATCTATGTACTGAGGTTGGTTCTAGTATTGTATCTATGTACTGAGGTTGGTTATAGTATTGTATCTATGTACTGATGTAGGTTCTGTTATTGTATCTATGTACTGAGGTTGGTTCTAGTATTGTATCTATGTAGTGATGTTGGTTCTAGTATTGTATCTATGCACGGAGGTTGGTTCTAGTATTGTATCTATGTACTGAGGTTGTTTCTAGTATTGTATCTATGTACTGAGGTTGTTTCTAGCATTGTATCTATGTACTGATGTTGGTTCTAGTATTGCATCTATGCACTGAGGTTAGTTCTAATATTGCATCTATGTACTGAGGTTGGTTCTAGTATTGTATCTATGTACTGATGTTTGTTCTAGTATTGTATCTATGTACTGAGGTTGGTTCTAGTACTGTATCTATGTACTGAGGTTGGTTCTAGTATTGTATCTATGTACTGAGGTTGGTTCTAGTATTGTATCTATGTACTGAGGCTGGTTCTAGTATTGTATCTATGTACTGAGGTTGGTTCTAGTATTGTATCTATGTACTGAGGCTGGTTCTAGTATTGTATCTATGTACTAAGGTAGGTTCTAGTATTGTATATATTTGCTAAGCTTGGTTCTAGTATTGTATCTATGTACTGAGGTAGGTTCTAGTATTGTATCTATGTACTGAGGTTGGTTCTAGTATTGTATATATGCACTGAGGTTGGTTGTAGTATTGTATATATGCACTGAGGTTGGTTCTAGTATTGAATCTATGTACTAAGGTAGGTTCTAGTATTGTATATATGTGCTCAGCTTGGTTCTGGGACGGTATCTATATACTGAGGTTGGTTCTAGCATTGTATCTATGTACTGAGGTTGGTTCTAGTATTGTATCTATATACTGAGGTTGGTTCTAGTATTGTATCTATGCACTGAGGTTGGTTCTAGTATTGTATCTATATACTGAGGTTGGTTCTAGCAGTGTATCTATGTACTGAGGTTGGTTCTAGTATTGTATCTATGTACTGATGTTGGTTCTAGTATTGTATCTATGTACTGAGGTTGGTTCTAGTATTGTATCTATGTACTGAGGTTGGTTCTAGTATTGTATCTATGTACTGAGGTTGGTTCTAGTATTGTATCTATGTACTGATGTTGGTTCTAGCAGTGTATCTATGTACTGAGGTTGGTTATAGTATTGTATTTATGTACTGATGTAGGTTCTATTATTGTATCTATGCACTGAGGTTGGTTCTAGTATTGTATCTATGTACTGAGATTTGTTCTAGTATTGTATCTATGTATTGAGGTTAGTTCTAGTATTGTATCTATGTACTGATGTTGGTTCTAGTATTGTATCTATGCACTGAGGTTAGTTCTAGTATTGTATCTGTGTACTGATGTTGGTTCTAGTATTGTATCTATGTACTGAGGTTCGTTCTAGTATTGTATCTATGCACTGAGGTTGGTTCTAGTATTGTATCTATGCACTGAGGTTGGTTCTAGTATTGTATCTATGCACTGAGGTTGGTTCTAGTATTGTATCTATGTACTGAGGTAGGTTCTAGTATTGTATATATTTGCTAAGATTGGTTCTGGGACGGTATCTATATACTGAGGTTGGTTCTAGCATTGTATCTATGTACTGAGATTGGTTCTAGTATTGTATATGTACTGAGGCTGGTTCTAGTATTGTATCTATGTACTGAGATTGGTTCTACTATTGTATCTTTGTAGTGATGTTGGTTCTAGTATTGTATCTATGTACTGAGGTTAGTTCTAGTATTGTATCTATGCACTGAGGTTGGTTCTAGTATTGTATCTATGTACTGAGGTTGGTTCTAGCATTGTATCTATGTACTGAGGTTGGTTCTAGTATTGTATATGTACTGAGGCTGGTTCTAGTATTGTATCTATGTACTGAGATTGGTTCTACTATTGTATCTTTGTAGTGATGTTGGTTCTAGTATTGTATATGTACTGAGGTTGGTTCTAGTATTGTATCTATGTACTGAGGTTGGTTCTAGTATTGCATCTATGTACTGAGGTTGGTTCTAGTATTGTATCTATGTACTGAGGTTAGTTCTAGTATTGTATCTATGCACTGAGGTTGGTTCTAGTATTGTATCTATGCACTGAGGTTGGTTCTAGTATTGTATCTATGTACTGAGGTAGGTTCTAGTATTGTATATATTTGCTAAGATTGGTTCTGGGACGGTATCTATATACTGAGGTTGGTTCTAGCATTGTATCTATGTACTGAGATTGGTTCTACTATTGTATCTTTGTAGTGATGTTGGTTCTAGTATTGTATATATGCACTGAGGTTGGTTCTAGTATTGTATCTTTGTACTGAGGTTAGTTCTAGTATTGTATCTATGTACTGAGGTTGGTTCTAGTATTATATCTTTGTACCGATGTTGGTTCTAGTATTGTATCTATGTACTGAGGTTGGTTCTTGTATTGTACCTATGTACTGAGGTTAGTTCTAGTATTGTATCTATGTACTGAGGTTGGTTCTAATATTGTATCAATGTACTGTGGTTGGTTCTAGTATTGTATCTATGTACTGCGGTTGGGTCTAGTATTGTATCTATGTACTAATGTAGGTTCTAGCATTGTATCAATGCACTGAGCGTGGTTCTAGTATTGTCTCTGCGTACTGAGGTTGGTTCTAGTATTGTATCTATGTATTGAGGTTGGTTCTAGTATTGTATCTATGTACTGAGGTTGGTTCTAGTATTGTATCTATGTACTGAGGTTAGTTCTAGTATTGTATCTATGTACTGATGTAGGTTCTAGTATTGTATCTATGCACTGAGGTTGGTTCTAGTATTGTATCTATGCACTGAGGTTAGTTCTAGTATTGTATCTATGTACTGATGTTGGTTCTAGTATTGTATCTATGTACTGAGGTTAGTTCTAGTATTGTATCTATGTACTGATGTTGGTTCTAGTATTGTATCTATGCACTGATGTAGCTTCTAGTATTGTATATATGCACTGAGGTTGGTTCTAGTATTGTATCTATGTACTGAGGTTGGTTCTAGTATTGTATCTATGTACTGAGGTTGGTTCTAGTATTGTATCTATGTACTGAGGTTGGTTCTAGTATTGTATCTATGTACTGAGGTTGGTTCTAGTATTGTATCTATGTACTGAGGTTGGTTCTAGTATTGTATCTATATACTGAGGTTGGTTCTAGTATTGTATCTATGCACTGAGGTTGGTTCTAGTATTGTATCTATATACTGAGGTTGGTTCTAGCAGTGTATCTATGTACTGAGGTTGGTTCTAGTATTGTATCTATGTACTGATGTTGGTTCTAGTATTGTATCTATGTACTGAGGTTGGTTCTAGTATTGTATCTATGTACTGAGGTTGGTTCTAGTATTGTATCTATGTACTGATGTTGGTTCTAGCAGTGTATCTATGTACTGAGGTTGGTTATAGTATTGTATTTATGTACTGATGTAGGTTCTATTATTGTATCTATGCACTGAGGTTGGTTCTAGTATTGTATCTATGTACTGAGATTTGTTCTAGTATTGTATCTATGTATTGAGGTTAGTTCTAGTATTGTATCTATGTACTGATGTTGGTTCTAGTATTGTATCTATGCACTGAGGTTAGTTCTAGTATTGTATCTGTGTACTGATGTTGGTTCTAGTATTGTATCTATGTACTGAGGTTCGTTCTAGTATTGTATCTATGCACTGAGGTTGGTTCTAGTATTGTATCTATGCACTGAGGTTGGTTCTAGTATTGTATCTATGCACTGAGGTTGGTTCTAGTATTGTATCTATGTACTGAGGTAGGTTCTAGTATTGTATATATTTGCTAAGATTGGTTCTGGGACGGTATCTATATACTGAGGTTGGTTCTAGCATTGTATCTATGTACTGAGATTGGTTCTAGTATTGTATATGTACTGAGGCTGGTTCTAGTATTGTATCTATGTACTGAGATTGGTTCTACTATTGTATCTTTGTAGTGATGTTGGTTCTAGTATTGTATCTATGTACTGAGGTTAGTTCTAGTATTGTATCTATGCACTGAGGTTGGTTCTAGTATTGTATCTATGTACTGAGGTTGGTTCTAGCATTGTATCTATGTACTGAGGTTGGTTCTAGTATTGTATATGTACTGAGGCTGGTTCTAGTATTGTATCTATGTACTGAGATTGGTTCTACTATTGTATCTTTGTAGTGATGTTGGTTCTAGTATTGTATATGTACTGAGGTTGGTTCTAGTATTGTATCTATGTACTGAGGTTGGTTCTAGTATTGCATCTATGTACTGAGGTTGGTTCTAGTATTGTATCTATGTACTGAGGTTAGTTCTAGTATTGTATCTATGCACTGAGGTTGGTTCTAGTATTGTATCTATGCACTGAGGTTGGTTCTAGTATTGTATCTATGTACTGAGGTAGGTTCTAGTATTGTATATATTTGCTAAGATTGGTTCTGGGACGGTATCTATATACTGAGGTTGGTTCTAGCATTGTATCTATGTACTGAGATTGGTTCTACTATTGTATCTTTGTAGTGATGTTGGTTCTAGTATTGTATATATGCACTGAGGTTGGTTCTAGTATTGTATCTTTGTACTGAGGTTAGTTCTAGTATTGTATCTATGTACTGAGGTTGGTTCTAGTATTATATCTTTGTACCGATGTTGGTTCTAGTATTGTATCTATGTACTGAGGTTGGTTCTTGTATTGTACCTATGTACTGAGGTTAGTTCTAGTATTGTATCTATGTACTGAGGTTGGTTCTAATATTGTATCAATGTACTGTGGTTGGTTCTAGTATTGTATCTATGTACTGCGGTTGGGTCTAGTATTGTATCTATGTACTAATGTAGGTTCTAGCATTGTATCAATGCACTGAGCGTGGTTCTAGTATTGTCTCTGCGTACTGAGGTTGGTTCTAGTATTGTATCTATGTATTGAGGTTGGTTCTAGTATTGTATCTATGTACTGAGGTTGGTTCTAGTATTGTATCTATGTACTGAGGTTAGTTCTAGTATTGTATCTATGTACTGATGTAGGTTCTAGTATTGTATCTATGCACTGAGGTTGGTTCTAGTATTGTATCTATGCACTGAGGTTAGTTCTAGTATTGTATCTATGTACTGATGTTGGTTCTAGTATTGTATCTATGTACTGAGGTTAGTTCTAGTATTGTATCTATGTACTGATGTTGGTTCTAGTATTGTATCTATGCACTGATGTAGCTTCTAGTATTGTATATATGCACTGAGGTTGGTTCTAGTATTGTATCTATGTACTGAGGTTGGTTCTAGTATTGTATCTATGTACTGAGGTTGGTTCTAGTATTGTATCTATGTACTGAGGTTGGTTCTAGTATTGTATCTATGTACTGAGGTTGGTTCTAGTACTGTATCTATGTACTGAGGTTGGTTCTAGTATTGTATCTATGTACTGAGGTTGGTTCTAGTATTGTATCTATGTACTGAGGTTGGTTCTAGTATTGTATCTATGTACTGAGGTTGGTTCTAGTACTGTATCTATGTACTGAGGTTGGTTCTAGTATTGTATCTATGTACTGAGGTTGGTTCTAGTATTGTATCTATGTACTGAGGTTGGTTCTAGTATTGTATCTATGCACTGAGGTTGGTTCTAGTATTGTATCTATGTACTGAGGTTGGTTCTAGTATTCTATCTATGTACTGAGCTTTGTTCTAGTATTGCATCTATGTACTGAGGTTGGGTCTAGTATTGTATCTATGTACTGAGGTTAGTTCTAGTATTGTATCTATGTACTGAGCTTTGTTCTAGTATTGTATCTATGTACTGAGCTTTGTTCTAGTATTGTATCTATGTACTGATGTTGGTTATATTATTGTATCTATGTGCTGAGGTTGAGTCTAGTACTGTATCTATGTACTGAGGTTGGTTCTAGTACTGTATCTATGTACTGAGGTTGGTTCCAGTATTGTATCTATGTACTGAGGTTGGTTCTAGTATTGTATCTATGCACTGAGGTTAGTTCTAGTATTGTATCTTTGTACTGAGGTTGGTTCTAGTATTGCATCTATGTACTGAGGTTGGTTCTAGTATTGTATCTATGTACTGAGGCTGGTTCTAGTATTGTATCTATGTACTGATGTAGGTTCTGTTATTGTATCTATGTACTGATGTTGGTTCCTGTATTGTATCTATGTACTGATGTTGGTTCTAGCATTGTATCTATGCACTGAGGTTAGTTCTAGTATTGCATCTATGTACTGAGGTTGGTTCTAGTATTCTATCTATGTACTGAGGTTGGCTCTAGTATTGTATCTATGTACTGATGTTGGTTCTAGTATTGTATCTATGTACTGAGGTTGGTTCTAGTATTGTATCTATGTACTGAGGTTGGTTCTAGTATTGTATCTATGTACTGAGGTTGGTTCTAGTATTGTATCTATGTACTGAGGTTGGGTCTAGTATTGTATCTATGTACTGAGGTTGGGTCTAGTATTGTATCTGTGTACTAAGGTTGGTTCTAGTATTGTATCTATGTAGTGATGTAGGTTCTAGTATTGTATCTATGTACTGAGGTTGGTTCTAGTATTGTATCTATGTACAAAGGTTGGTTCTAGTATTGTATCTATGTACTGAGGTTAGTTCTAGTATTGTATCTATGTACTGATGTAGGTTCTAGTATTGTATCTATGTATTGAGGTTGGTTCTAGTATTGTATCTATGTACTGAGGTTGATTCTAGTATTGCATCTATGTACTGAGGTTGGTTCTAGCATTGTATCTATGTACTGAGGTTGGTTCCACTATTGTATCTATGTACTGATGTTTGTTCTAGTATTGTATCTATGTACTGAGGTTGGTTCTAGTATTGTATCTATGTACTGAGGATGGTTCTAGTATTTTATCTATGTACTGAGGTTGGTTCTAGTATTGTATCTATGTACTGAGGTAGGTTCTAGTATTTTATCTATGTACTGAGGTTGGTTCTAGTATTGTATCTATGTACAAAGGTTGGTTCTAGTATTGTATCTGTGTAGTGATGTAGGTTCTAGTATTGTATCTATGCACTGAGGTTGGTTCTAGTATTGCATCTATGTACTGAGGTTGGATCGAGTATTGTATCTATGTACTGAGGTTGGTTCTAGTATTGTATCTATGTACTGATGTTGGTACTAGTATTGTATCTTTGTACTGAGGTTGGTTCTAGTATTGTATCTATGTACTGAGGTTGGTTCTAGTATTGTATCTATGTACTGAGGTTGGTTCTAGTATTGTATCTATGTACTGAGGTTGGTTCTAGTATTGTATCTATGTACTGAGGTTGGTTCTAGTATTGTATCTATGTAATGATGTTGGTTCTTGTATTGTATCTATGTACTGAGGTTGGTTCTAGTATTGTATCTATATACTGAGGTTGGTTCTAGTATTGTATCTATGTACTGAGGTTGGTTCTAGTATTGTATTTATGTACTGAGGTTGGTTCTAGTATTGTATCTATGTACTGAGGTTGGTTCTAGCATTGTATCTATGTACTGAGGTTGGTTCCACTATTGTATCTATGTACTGAGGTTGGTTGTAGTATTGTATCTATGTACTGAGGTTGGTTCTAGTATTGTATCTATGTACTGAGGTTTGTTCTAGTATTGTATCTATGTACTGACGTTGGTTCTAGTATTGTATCTATGTACTGATGTTTGTTCTAGTATTGTATCTATGTACTGAGGTTAGTTCTAGTATTGTATCTATATACTGATGTTGGTTCTAGTATTGTATCTGTGTACTGAGGTTGGTTCTAGTATTGTATCTATGTACTGAGGTTGGTTCTAGTATTTTATCTATGTACTGAGGTTGGTTCTAGTATTGTATCTATGTACAAAGGTTGGTTCTAGTATTGTATCTGTGTAGTGATGTAGGTTCTAGTATTGTATCTATGTACTGAGGTTGGTTCTAGTATTGTATCTATGCACTGAGGTTGGTTCTAGTATTGTATCTATGCACTGAGGTTGGTTCTAGTATTGTATCTATGTACTGAGCTTTGTTCTAGTATTGCATCTATGTACTGAGGTTGGATCTAGTATTGTATCTATATACTGATGTTGGTTATAGTATTGTATCTATGTACTGAGGTTGGGTCTAGTATTGTATCTATGCACTGAGGTTGGTTCTAGTATTGTATCTATGTACTGAGGTTCGTTCTGGGACGGTATCTATGTACTGCGGTTGGGTCTAGTATTGTACCTATGTACTGAGGTTGGTTTCTAGTATTGTATCCATGTACTGAGGTTGGTTCTAGTATTGTACCTATGTACTGAGGTTAGGTCTAGTTTTGTATCTATGTACTGAGCTTGGTTCTAGTATTGTATCTGGGTACTGAGGTGGGTTGTAGTATTGTATCTATGTACTGAGGTTGGTTCTATTATTGTATCTATGTACTGAGGTTGGTTCTAGTATTGTATCTTTGTACTGAGGTTGGTTCTAGTATTGTATCTATGTACTGAGGTGGGTTGTAGTATTGTATCTATGTACTGAGGTTGGTTCTATTATTGTATCTATGTACTGAGGTTGGTTCTAGTATTGTATCTTTGTACTGAGGTTGGTTCTAGTATTGTATCTATGTACTGAGGTTGGTTCTAGTATTGTATCTATGTACTGAGGTTGGTTCTAGTATTGTATCTATGTACTGAGGTTGGTTCTAGTATTGTATCTATGTACTGAGGTTAGTTCTAGTATTGTATCTATGTACTGAGGCTGGTTCTAGTATTGTATCTATGTACAGAGGCTGGTTCTAGTATTGTATCTATGTACAGAGGTTGGTTCTAGTATTGTATCTGTGTACAGAGGTTGGTTCTAGTATTGTATCTGTGTACTGAGGTTGGTTCTAGTATTGTATCTATGTACTGAGGTTGGTTCTAGTATTGTATCTTTGTACTGAGGTTGGTTCTAGTATTGTATCTATGTACTGAGGTTGGTTCTAGTATTGTATCTATGTACTGAGGCTGGTTCTAGTATTGTATCTATGTACTGAGATTGGTTCTAGTATTGTATCTATGTACTGAGGTTGGTTCTAGTATTGTATCTATGTGCACTGAGGTTAGTTCTAGTATTGTATCCATGTACTGAGGTTGGTTCTAGTATTGTATCTATGTACAGAGCTTGGTTCTAGTATTGTATCTATGTACAGAGCTTGTTTCTAGTATTGTATCTATGTACTGAGGTTGGTTCTAGTATTGTATCTATGTACTGAGGTTGGTTCTAGTATTGTATCTATATACTGAGGTTGGTTCTAGTATTGTATCTATGTACTGAGGTTGGTTCTAGTATTGTATCTATGTACTGATGTTGGTTCTAGTATTGTATATATGCACTGAGGTTGGATCTAGTATTGTATCTATGTACTGAGGTTGGTTCTAGTATTGTATCTATGTACTGAGCTTTGTTCTAGTATTGTATCTATGTACTGAGGTTGGTTCTAGTATTGTATCTATGTACTGAGGTTCGTTCTGGGACGGTATCTATGTACTGCGGTTGGGTCTAGTATTGTACCTATGTACTGAGGTTGGTTTCTAGTATTGTATCCATGTACTGAGGTTGGTTCTAGTATTGTATCTGTGTACTGAGGTTGGTTCTAGTATTGTACCTATGTACTGAGGTTAGGTCTAGTTTTGTATCTATGTACTGCGCTTGGTTCTAGTATTGTATCTATGTACTGAGGTTGGTTCTAGTATTGTATCTATGTATTGAGTTTTGTTCTAGTATTGTATCTATGTACTGAGATTGGTTCTGGGACTGTATCTATGTACTGTGGTTGGTTCTAGTATTGTATCTATGAACGGAGGTTAGTTCTCGGACTGTATCTATGTACTGTGGTTGGTTCTAGTATTGTATCTATGTAGTGATGTTGGTTCTAGTATTGTATCTATGTACTGTGGTTGGTTCTAGTATTGTATCTATGTACTGAGGTTGGTTCTAGTATTGTATCTATGTACTGAGGTTGGTTCTAGTACTGTATCTATGTACTGAGGCTGGTTCTAGTATTGTATCTATGTACTGAGGTGGGTTCCAATATTGTATCTATGTACTGAGGTTGGTTCTAGTATTGTATCTATGTACTGAGTTTGGTTCTAGTATTGTATCTATGTACTGAGGTTGGTTCTAGTATTGTATCTATGTACTGAGGTTACTTCTAGTATTGTATCTATGTACTGAGGTTGCTTCTAGTATTGTATCTATGTACTGAGGTTGGTTCCAGTATTGTATCTATGTACTGAGGTTGGTTCCAGTATTGTATCTATGTACTGATGTTGGTTCTAGTATTGTATCTATGTACTGAGGTTGGTTCTAGTATTGTATCTATGCACTGAGGTTGGTTCTAGTATTGTATCTATGTACTGATGTTGGTTCTAGTATTGTATCTATGTACTGAGGTTGGTTCTAGTATTGTATCTATGTACTGAGGTTGGTTCTAGTATTGTATCTATGTACTGATGTTGGTTCTAGTATTGTATCTATGTACTGATGTAGGCTCTATTATTGTATCTATGTACTGAGGTTGGTTCTAGTATTGTATCTATGTACTGTGGTTGGTTCTAGTATTGTATCTATGTACTGATGTTGGTTCTAGTATTGTATCTATGTACTGAGGTTGGTTCTAGTATTGTATCTATGTACTGAGGTTGGTTCTAGTATTGTATCTATGTACTGAGGTTGGTTCTAGTATTGTATCTATGTACTGAGGTTGGTTCTAGTATTGTATCCATGTACTGTGGTTGGTTCTAGTATTGTATCTCTGTATAGAGGTTGGTTCTAGTATTGCATCTATGCACTGAGGTTAGTTCTAATATTGCATCTGTGTACTGAGGTTGGTTCTAGTATTGCATCTATGTACTGAGGTTGGTTCTAGTATTGTATCTATGTACTGAGATTTGTTCTAGTATTGTATCTATGTATTGAGGTTAGTTCTAGTATTGTATCTATGTACTGAGGTTGGTTCTAGTATTGTATCTATGTACTGAGGTTGGTTCTAGTATTGTATCTATGTACTGAGGTTGGTTCTATTATTGTATCTATGTACTGATGTTGGTTCCAGTATTGTATCTATGTACTGAGATTTGTTCTAGTATTGTATCTATGTATTGAGGTTAGTTCTAGTATTGTATCTATGTACTGAGGTTGGTTCTAGTATTGTATCTATGTACTGAGGTTGGTTCTAGTATTGTATCTTTGTACTGAGGTTGGTTCTAGTATTGTATCTATGTACTGAGGTTAGTTCTAGTATTGTATCTATGCACTGAGGTTGGTTCTAGTATTGCATCTATGTACTGAGGTTGGTTCTAGTATTGTATCTATGTACTGAGGTTGGTTCTAGTATTGTATCTATGTACTGAGATTTGTTCTAGTATTGTATCTATGTATTGAGGTTAGTTCTAGTATTGTATCTATGCACTGAGGTTGGTTCTAGTATTGCATCTATGTACTGAGGTTGGTTCTAGTATTGTATCTATGTACTGAGGTTTGTTCTAGTATTGTATCTATGTATTGAGGTTAGTTCTAGTATTGTATCTATGTACTGAGGTTGGTTCTAGTATTGTATCTATGTACTGAGGTTTGTTCTAGTATTGTATCTATGTATTGAGGTTAGTTCTAGTATTGTATCTTTGTACTGAGGTTGGTTCTAGTATTGTATCTATGTACTGAGGTTGGTTCTAGTATTGCATCTATGTACTGAGGTTGGTTCTAGTATTGTATCTTTGTACTGAGGTTAGTTCTAGTATTGTATCTATGCACTGAGTTTGGTTCTAGTATTGTATCTATGTACTGAGGTTGGTTCTAGTATTGTATCTATGTAGTGATGTTGGTTCTAGTATTGTATCTATGTACTGAGGTTGGTTCTAGTATTGTATCTATGTACTGAGGTTGGTTCTAGTATTGTATCTATGTACTGAGGTTGGTTCTAGTATTGCATCTATGTACTGAGATTTGTTCTAGTATTGTATCTATGTATTGAGGTTGGTTCTAGTATTGTATCTGTGTACTGAGGTTGGTTCTAGTATTGTATCTATGTACTGAGGTTGGCTCTAGTATTGTATCTATGTACTGAGGTTGGTTCTAGTATTGTATCTATGTACTGAGGTTGGTTCTAGTATTGTATCTATGTACTGAGGTTAGTTCTAGTATTGTATCTATGTACTGAGGTTTGTTCTAGTATTGTATCTATGCACTGAGGTTGGTTCTAGTATTGTATCTATGTACTGAGGTTGGTTCTAGTATTGTATCTATGTACTGAGGTTGGTTCTAGTATTGCATCTATGCACTGAGATTAGTTCTAGTATTGTATCTATGTACTGAGGTTGGTTCTAGTATTGTATCTATGTACTGAGGTTAGTTCTAGTATTGTATCTATGTACAGAGGTTGGTTCTAGTATTGTATCTATGTACTGAGGTTTGTTCTAGTATTGTATCTATGTATTGAGGTTAGTTCTAGTATTGTATCTTTGTACTGAGGTTGGTTCTAGTATTGTATCTATGTACTGAGGTTAGTTCTAGTATTGTATCTATGCACTGAGGTTGGTTCTAGTATTGCATCTATGTACTGAGGTTGGTTCTAGTATTGTATCTATGTACTGAGATTTGTTCTAGTATTGTATCTATGTATTGAGGTTAGTTCTAGTATTGTATCTGTGTGCTTAGGTTGGTTCTAGTATTGTATCTATGTACTGAGGTTGGTTCTAGTATTGTATCTATGCACTGAGGTTGGTTCTAGTATTGTATCTATGTACTGAGGTTGGTTCTAGTATTGTATCTATGTACTGAGGTTGGTTCTAGTATTGTATTTATGTACTGAGGTTGGTTCTAGTATTGTATCTATGTACTGAGGTTAGTTCTAGTATTGTATCTATGTACTGAGGTTGGTTCTAGTATTGTATCCATGTACTGAGGTTGGTTCTAGTATTGTATCTGTGTACTGAGGTTAGCTCTAGTATTGTATCTATGTATTGAGGTTAGTTCTAGTATTGTATTTATGTACTGAGGTTGGTTCTAGTATTGTATCTATGTACTGAGGTTGGTTCTAGTATTGTATCTATGTATTGAGGTTAGTTCTAGTATTGTATTTATGTACTGAGGTTGGTTCTAGTATTGTATCTATGTATTGAGGTTAGTTCTAGTATTGTATCTATGTACTGAGGTTGGTTCTAGTATTGTATCTATGTACTGAGGTTGGTTCTAGTATTGTATCTATGTACTGATGTAGGTTCTAGTATTGTATCTATGTACTGATGTTTGTTCTAGTATTGTATCTATGTACTGAGGTTGGTTCTAGTATTGTATCTATGTACTGAGGTTGGTTCTAGTATTGTATCTATGTACTGATGTAGGTTCTAGTATTGTATCTATGTACTGAGATTTTTTCTAGTATTGTATCTATGTACTGAGGTTGGTTCCTGTACTGTATCTATGTACTGAGGTTGGTTCTAGTATTGTATCTGTGTGCTTAGGTTGGTTCTAGTATTGTATCTATGTACTGAGGTTGGTTCTAGTATTGTATCTGTGTGCTTAGGTTGGTTCTAGTATTGTATCTATGTACTGAGGTTGGTTCTAGTATTGTATCTATGTAATGAGGTTTGTTCTAGTATTGTATCTATGTACTGAGGTTTGTTCTAGTATTGTATTTATGTATTGAGTTTGGTTCTAGTATTGTATCTATGCACTGAGGTTGGTTCTAGTATTGTATCTATGTACGGAGGTTGATTCTAGTATTGTATCTATGTACTGACGTTGGTTCTAGTATTGTATCTATGTACTGAGGTTGGTTCTAGTATTGTATCTATGCACTGAGGTTGGTTCTAGTATTGCATCTATGTACTGAGGTTGGTTCTAGTATTGCATCTATGTACTGAGGTTGGTTCTAGTATTGTATCTATGTACTTAGGTTGGTTCTAGTATTGCATCTATGTACTGAGGTTGGTTCTAGTATTGTATCTATGTACTGAGGTTTGTTCTAGTATTGTATCTATGTACTGAGGTTTGTTCTAGTATTGTATTTATGTACTGAGGTTGGTTCTAGTATTGTATTTATGTATTGAGTTTGGTTCTAGTATTGTATCTATGCACTGAGGTTGGTTCTAGTATTGTATCTATGTACTGACGTTGGTTCTAGTATTGTATCTATGCACTGAGGTTGGTTCTAGTATTGTATCTATGTACTGAGGTAGGTTCTAGCATTGTATCTATGTACTGAGATTTGTTCTAGTATTGTATCTATGTACTGAGGTTGGTTCTAGTATTGTATCTATGTACTGATGTTGGTTCTAGTATTGTATCTATGTACTGAGATTTGTTCTAGTATTGTATCTATGTACTGAGGTTGGTTCTAGTATTGTATCTATGTACTGAGGTTGGTTCTAGTATTGTATCTATGTACTGAGGTTGGTTCTAGTATTGTATCTATGTACTGAGGTTGGTTCTAGCATTGTATCTATGTACTGAGGTTGGTTCTAGTATTGTATCTATGTATTGAGTTTTGTTCTAGTATTGTATCTATGTACTGAGATTGGTTCTGGGACTGTATCTATGTACTGTGGTTGGTTCTAGTATTGTATCTATGAACGGAGGTTAGTTCTCGGACTGTATCTATGTACTGTGGTTGGTTCTAGTATTGTATCTATGTAGTGATGTTGGTTCTAGTATTGTATCTATGTACTGTGGTTGGTTCTAGTATTGTATCTATGTACTGAGGTTGGTTCTAGTATTGTATCTATGTACTGAGGTTGGTTCTAGTATTGTATCTATGTACTGAGGTTGGTTCTAGTATTGTATCTATGTACTGATGTTGGTTCTAGTATTGTCTCTATGTACTGAGGTTAGTTCTAGTATTGTATCTATGTACTGAGGTTAGTTCTAGTATTGTATCTATGTACTGAGGTTGGTTCTAGTATTGTATCTATGTACTGAGGTTGGTTCTAGCATTGTATCTATGTACTGAGGTTGGTTCTAGTACTGTATCTATGTACTGAGGCTGGTTCTAGTATTGTATCTATGTACTGAGGTGGGTTCCAATATTGTATCTATGTACTGAGGTTGGTTCTAGTATTGTATCTATGTACTGAGTTTGGTTCTAGTATTGTATCTATGTACTGAGGTTGGTTCTAGTATTGTATCTATGTACTGAGGTTACTTCTAGTATTGTATCTATGTACTGAGGTTGCTTCTAGTATTGCATCTATGCACTGAGGTTAGTTCTAATATTGCATCTGTGTACTGAGGTTGCTTCTAGTATTGTATCTATGTACTGAGGTTGGTTCCAGTATTGTATCTATGTACTGAGGTTGGTTCCAGTATTGTATCTATGTACTGATGTTGGTTCTAGTATTGTATCTATGTACTGAGGTTGGTTCTAGTATTGTATCTATGCACTGAGGTTGGTTCTAGTATTGTATCTATGTACTGATGTTGGTTCTAGTATTGTATCTATGTACTGAGGTTGGTTCTAGTATTGTATCTATGTACTGAGGTTGGTTCTAGTATTGTATCTATGTACTGATGTTGGTTCTAGTATTGTATCTATGTACTGATGTAGGCTCTATTATTGTATCTATGTACTGAGGTTGGTTCTAGTATTGTATCTATGTACTGTGGTTGGTTCTAGTATTGTATCTATGTACTGATGTTGGTTCTAGTATTGTATCTATGTACTGAGGTTGGTTCTAGTATTGTATCTATGTACTGAGGTTGGTTCTAGTATTGTATCTATGTACTGAGGTTGGTTCTAGTATTGTATCTATGTACTGAGGTTGGTTCTAGTATTGTATCCATGTACTGTGGTTGGTTCTAGTATTGTATCTCTGTATAGAGGTTGGTTCTAGTATTGCATCTATGCACTGAGGTTAGTTCTAATATTGCATCTGTGTACTGAGGTTGGTTCTAGTATTGCATCTATGTACTGAGGTTGGTTCTAGTATTGTATCTATGTACTGAGATTTGTTCTAGTATTGTATCTATGTATTGAGGTTAGTTCTAGTATTGTATCTATGTACTGAGGTTGGTTCTAGTATTGTATCTATGTACTGAGGTTGGTTCTAGTATTGTATCTATGTACTGAGGTTGGTTCTATTATTGTATCTATGTACTGATGTTGGTTCCAGTATTGTATCTATGTACTGAGATTTGTTCTAGTATTGTATCTATGTATTGAGGTTAGTTCTAGTATTGTATCTATGTACTGAGGTTGGTTCTAGTATTGTATCTATGTACTGAGGTTGGTTCTAGTATTGTATCTTTGTACTGAGGTTGGTTCTAGTATTGTATCTATGTACTGAGGTTAGTTCTAGTATTGTATCTATGCACTGAGGTTGGTTCTAGTATTGCATCTATGTACTGAGGTTGGTTCTAGTATTGTATCTATGTACTGAGGTTGGTTCTAGTATTGTATCTATGTACTGAGATTTGTTCTAGTATTGTATCTATGTATTGAGGTTAGTTCTAGTATTGTATCTATGCACTGAGGTTGGTTCTAGTATTGCATCTATGTACTGAGGTTGGTTCTAGTATTGTATCTATGTACTGAGGTTGGTTCTAGTATTGTATCTATGTACTGAGGTTGGTTCTAGTATTGTATCTATGTATTGAGGTTAGTTCTAGTATTGTATCTATGTACTGAGGTTGGTTCTAGTATTGTATCTATGTACTGAGGTTTGTTCTAGTATTGTATCTATGTATTGAGGTTAGTTCTAGTATTGTATCTTTGTACTGAGGTTGGTTCTAGTATTGTATCTATGTACTGAGGTTAGTTCTAGTATTGTATCTATGCACTGAGTTTGGTTCTAGTATTGTATCTATGTACTGAGGTTGGTTCTAGTATTGTATCTATGTAGTGATGTTGGTTCTAGTATTGTATCTATGTACTGAGGTTGGTTCTAGTATTGTATCTATGTACTGAGGTTGGTTCTAGTATTGCATCTATGTACTGAGATTTGTTCTAGTATTGTATCTATGTATTGAGGTTGGTTCTAGTATTGTATCTGTGTACTGAGGTTGGTTCTAGTATTGTATCTATGTACTGAGGTTGGCTCTAGTATTGTATCTATGTACTGAGGTTGGTTCTAGTATTGTATCTATGCACTGAGGTTTGTTCTAGTATTGTATCTATGCACTGAGGTTGGTTCTAGTATTGTATCTATGTACTGAGGTTAGTTCTAGTATTGTATCTATGTACTGAGGTTGGTTCTAGTATTGTATCTATGTACTGAGGTTAGTTCTAGTATTGTATCTATGTACTGAGGTTTGTTCTAGTATTGTATCTATGCACTGAGGTTGGTTCTAGTATTGTATCTATGTACTGAGGTTGGTTCTAGTATTGTATCTATGTACTGAGGTTGGTTCTAGTATTGCATCTATGCACTGAGATTAGTTCTAGTATTGTATCTATGTACTGAGGTTGGTTCTAGTATTGTATCTATGTACTGAGGTTAGTTCTAGTATTGTATCTATGTACAGAGGTTGGTTCTAGTATTGTATCTATGTACTGAGGTTTGTTCTAGTATTGTATCTATGTATTGAGGTTAGTTCTAGTATTGTATCTTTGTACTGAGGTTGGTTCTAGTATTGTATCTATGTACTGAGGTTAGTTCTAGTATTGTATCTATGCACTGAGGTTGGTTCTAGTATTGCATCTATGTACTGAGGTTGGTTCTAGTATTGTATCTATGTACTGAGATTTGTTCTAGTATTGTATCTATGTATTGAGGTTAGTTCTATTATTGTATCTGTGTGCTTAGGTTGGTTCTAGTATTGTATCTATGTACTGAGGTTGGTTCTAGTATTGTATCTATGCACTGAGGTTGGTTCTAGTATTGTATCTATGTACTGAGGTTGGTTCTAGTATTGTATCTATGTACTGAGGTTGGTTCTAGTATTGTATTTATGTACTGAGGTTGGTTCTAGTATTGTATCTATGTACTGAGGTTAGTTCTAGTATTGTATCTATGTACTGAGGTTGGTTCTAGTATTGTATCCATGTACTGAGGTTGGTTCTAGTATTGTATCTGTGTACTGAGGTTAGCTCTAGTATTGTATCTATGTATTGAGGTTAGTTCTAGTATTGTATTTATGTACTGAGGTTGGTTCTAGTATTGTATCTATGTACTGAGGTTGGTTCTAGTATTGTATCTATGTATTGAGGTTAGTTCTAGTATTGTATTTATGTACTGAGGTTGGTTCTAGTATTGTATCTATGTATTGAGGTTAGTTCTAGTATTGTATCTATGTACTGAGGTTGGTTCTAGTATTGTATCTATGTACTGAGGTTGGTTCTAGTATTGTATCTATGTACTGATGTAGGTTCTAGTATTGTATCTATGTACTGATGTTTGTTCTAGTATTGTATCTATGTACTGAGGTTGGTTCTAGTATTGTATCTATGTACTGAGGTTGGTTCTAGTATTGTATCTATGTACTGATGTAGGTTCTAGTATTGTATCTATGTACTGAGATTTTTTCTAGTATTGTATCTATGTACTGAGGTTGGTTCCTGTACTGTATCTTTGTACTGAGGTTGGTTCTAGTATTGTATCTGTGTGCTTAGGTTGGTTCTAGTATTGTATCTATGTACTGAGGTTGGTTCTAGTATTGTATCTGTGTGCTTAGGTTGGTTCTAGTATTGTATCTATGTACTGAGGTTGGTTCTAGTATTGTATCTATGTAATGAGGTTTGTTCTAGTATTGTATCTATGTACTGAGGTTTGTTCTAGTATTGTATTTATGTATTGAGTTTGGTTCTAGTATTGTATCTATGCACTGAGGTTGGTTCTAGTATTGTATCTATGTACGGAGGTTGATTCTAGTATTGTATCTATGTACTGACGTTGGTTCTAGTATTGTATCTATGTACTGAGGTTGGTTCTAGTATTGTATCTATGCACTGAGGTTGGTTCTAGTATTGCATCTATGTACTGAGGTTGGTTCTAGTATTGCATCTATGTACTGAGGTTGGTTCTAGTATTGTATCTATGTACTTAGGTTGGTTCTAGTATTGCATCTATGTACTGAGGTTGGTTCTAGTATTGTATCTATGTACTGAGGTTTGTTCTAGTATTGTATCTATGTACTGAGGTTTGTTCTAGTATTGTATTTATGTACTGAGGTTGGTTCTAGTATTGTATTTATGTATTGAGTTTGGTTCTAGTATTGTATCTATGCACTGAGGTTGGTTCTAGTATTGTATCTATGTACTGAAGTTGGTTCTAGTATTGTATCTATGCACTGAGGTTGGTTCTAGTATTGTATCTATGTACTGAGGTAGGTTCTAGCATTGTATCTATGTACTGAGATTTGTTCTAGTATTGTATCTATGTACTGAGGTTGGTTCTAGTATTGTATCTATGTACTGATGTTGGTTCTAGTATTGTATCTATGTACTGAGATTTGTTCTAGTATTGTATCTATGTACTGAGGTTGGTTCTAGTATTGTATCTATGTACTGAGGTTGGTTCTAGTATTGTATCTATGTACTGAGGTTGGTTCTAGTATTGTATCTATGTACTGAGGTTGGTTCTAGTATTGTATCTATGTACTGAGGTTGGTTCTAGCATTGTATCTATGTACTGAGATTTGTTCTAGTATTGTATCTATGTACTGAGATTTGTTCTAGTATTGTATCTATGTACTGAGGTTGGTTCTAGTATTGTATCTATGTACTGAGGTTGGTTCCTGTACTGTATCTATGTACTGAGGTTGGTTCTAGTATTGTATCTGTGTGCTTAGGTTGGTTCTAGTATTGTATCTATGTACTGAGGTTGGTTCTAGTATTGTATCTGTGTGCTTAGGTTGGTTCTAGTATTGTATCTATGTACTGAGGTTGGTTCTAGTATTGTATCTATGTACTGAGGTTTGTTCTAGTATTGTATCTATGTACTGAGGTTTGTTCTAGTATTGTATTTATGTATTGAGTTTGGTTCTAGTATTGTATCTATGCACTGAGGTTGGTTCTAGTATTGTATCTATGTACTGACGTTGGTTCTAGTATTGTATCTATGTACTGACGTTGGTTCTAGTATTGTATCTATGCACTGAGGTTGGTTCTAGTATTGCATCTATGTACTGAGGTTGGTTCTAGTATTGCATCTATGTACTGAGGTTGGTTCTAGTATTGTATCTATGTACTGAGGTTGGTTCTAGTATTGCATCTATGTACTGAGGTTAGTTCTAGTATTGTATCTATGTACTGACGTTGGTTCTAGTATTGTATCTATGTACTGAGGTTGGTTCTAGTATTGTATCTATGTACTGAGGTTTGTTCTAGTATTGTATCTATGTACTGAGGTTGGTTCTAGTATTGTATCTATGTACTGAGGTTGGTTCTAGTATTGTATCTATGCACTGAGGTTAGTTCTAGTATTGTATCTATGTACTGACGTTGGTTCTAGTATTGTATCTATGTACTGAGGTTGGTTCTAGTATTGTATCTATGCACTGAGGTTGGTTCTAGTATTGTATCTATGTACTGAGGTTGGTTCTAGTATTGTATCTATGTACTGAGGTTGGTTCTAGTATTGTATCTATGTACTGAGGTTGGTTCTAGTATTGTATCTATGCACTGAGGTTGGTTCTAGTATTGTATCTATGTACTGAGGTTGGTTCTAGTATTGTATCTATGTACTGAGGTTGGTTCTAGTATTGTATCTATGTACTGAGGTTGGTTCTAGTATTGTATCTATGTACTGAGGTTAGTTCTAGTATTGTATCTATGTACTGAGCTTTGTTCTAGTATTGTATCTATGTACTGAGGTTGGTTCTAGCATTGTATCTATGTACTGATGTTGGTTCTAGTATTGTATCTATGCACTGAGGTTGGTTCTAGTATTGTATCTATGTACTGAGGTTGGTTCTAGCATTGTATCTATGTACTGAGATTTGTTCTAGTATTGTATCTATGTACTGAGGTTGGTTCTAGTATTGTATCTATGTACTGAGGTTGGTTCTAGTATTGTATCTGTGTGCTTAGGTTGGTTCTAGTATTGTATCTATGTACTGAGGTTGGTTCTAGTATTGTATCTATGTACTGATGTTGGTTCTAGTATTGTATCTGTGTGCTTAGGTTGGTTCTAGTATTGTATCTATGTACTGAGGTTGGTTCTAGTATTGTATCTATGTACTGAGGTTGGTTCTAGTACTGTATCTATGTACTGAGGTTGGTTCTAGTATTGTATCTATGTACTGAGGTTTGTTCTAGTATTGTATCTATGTACTGAGGTTTGTTCTAGTATTGTATTTATGTATTGAGTTTGGTTCTAGTATTGTATCTATGCACTGAGGTTGGTTCTAGTATTGTATCTATGTACTGACGTTGGTTCTAGTATTGTATCTATGCACTGAGGTTGGTTCTAGTATTGTATCTATGTACTGAGGTTGGTTCTAGTATTGTATCTATGTACTGAGATTTGTTCTAGTATTGTATCTATGTACTGAGGTTGGTTCTAGTATTGTATCTATGTACTGAGGTTGGTTCTAGTATTGTATCTATGTACTGAGGTTGGTTCTAGCATTGTATCTATGTACTGAGATTTGTTCTAGTATTGTATCTATGTACTGAGGTTGGTTCTAGTATTGTATCTATGTACTGAGGTTGGTTCTAGTATTGTATCTGTGTGCTTAGGTTGGTTCTAGTATTGTATCTATGTACTGAGGTTGGTTCTAGTATTGTATCTGTGTGCTTAGGTTGGTTCTAGTATTGTATCTATGTACTGAGGTTGGTTCTAGTATTGTATCTATGTACTGAGGTTTGTTCTAGTATTGTATCTATGTACTGAGGTTTGTTCTAGTATTGTATTTATGTATTGAGTTTGGTTCTAGTATTGTATCTATGCACTGAGGTTGGTTCTAGTATTGTATCTATGTACTGACGTTGGTTCTAGTATTGTATCTATGCACTGAGGTTGGTTCTAGTATTGTATCTATGTACTGACGTTGGTTCTAGTATTGTATCTATGTACTGAGGTTGGTTCTAGTATTGTATCTATGCACTGAGGTTGGTTCTAGTATTGCATCTATGTACTGAGGTTGGTTCTAGTATTGCATCTATGTACTGAGGTTGGTTCTAGTATTGTATCTATGTACTTAGGTTGGTTCTAGTATTGCATCTATGTACTGAGGTTGGTTCTAGTATTGTATCTATGCACTGAGGTTGGTTCTAGTATTGTATCTATGTACTGAGGTTGGTTCTAGCATTGTATCTATGTACTGAGATTTGTTCTAGTATTGTATCTGTGTGCTTAGGTTGGTTCTAGTATTGTATCTATGTACTGAGGTTGGTTCTAGTATTGTATCTGTGTGCTTAGGTTGGTTCTAGTATTGTATCTATGTACTGAGGTTGGTTCTAGTATTGCATCTATGTACTGAGGTTGGTTCTAGTATTGTATCTATGCACTGAGGTTGGTTCTAGTATTGTATCTATGTACTGAGGTTGGTTCTAGCATTGTATCTATGTACTGAGATTTGTTCTAGTATTGTATCTGTGTGCTTAGGTTGGTTCTAGCATTGTATCTATGTACTGATGTTGGTTCTAGTATTGTATCTGTGTGCTTAGGTTGGTTCTAGTATTGTATCTATGTACTGAGGTTGGTTCTAGTATTGTATCTATGTACTGAGGTTTGTTCTAGTATTGTATCTATGTACTGAGGTTTGTTCTAGTATTGTATTTATGTATTGAGTTTGGTTCTAGTATTGTATCTATGCACTGAGGTTGGTTCTAGTATTGTATCTATGTACTGAGGTTGGTTCTAGTATTGCATCTATGTACCGAGGTTGGTTCTAGTATTGTATCTATGTACCGAGGTTGGTTCTAGTATTGTATCTATGTACTGAGGTTGGTTCTAGTATTGTATCTATGTACTGAGGTGGGTTCTAGTATTGTATCTATGTACTGAGGTTGGTTCTAGTATTGTATCTATGTACCGAGGTTGGTTCTAGTATTGTATCTATGTACCGAGGTTGGTTCTAGTATTGTATCTATGTACTGAGGTTGGTTCTAGTATTGTATCTATGTACTGATGTTGGTTCTAGTATTGTATCTATGTACTGAGGTTGGTTCTAGTATTGTATCTATGTACTGAGGTTGGTTCTAGTATTGTATCTGTGTACTGAGGTTGATTCTAGCATTGTATCTATGTACTGATGTTTGTTCTAGTATTGTATCTATGTACTGATGTTGGTTCTAGTATTGTATCTTTGTACTAAGGTTGGTTCTAGTATTGTATCTATGTACTGAGGTTGGTCCTAGTATTGTATCTATGTACTGATGTTGGTTCTAGTATTGTATCTGTGTGCTTAGGTTGGTTCTAGTATTGTATCTATGTACTGAGGTTGGTTCTAGTATTGTATCTATGTACTGAGGTTTGTTCTAGTATTGTATCTATGTACTGAGGTTGGTTCTAGTATTGTATCTATGTACTGAGGTTGGTTCTAGTATTGTATCTATGTACTGAGGTTGGTTCTAGTATTGTATCTATGTACTGAGGTTGGTTCTAGTATTGTATCTATGTACTGATGTTGGTTCTAGTATTGTATCTATGTACTGAGGTTGGTTCTAGTATTGTATCTATGTACTGAGGTGGGTTCTAGTATTGTATCTATGTACTGATGTTGGTTCTAGTATTGTATCTATGTACCGAGGTTGGTACTAGTATTGTATCTATGTACCGAGGTTGGTTCTAGTATTGTATCTATGTACTGAGGTTGGTTCTAGTATTGTATCTATGTACTGATGTTGGTTCTAGTATTGTATCTATGTACTGAGGTTGGTTCTAGTATTGTATCTGTGTACTGAGGTTGATTCTAGCATTGTATCTATGTACTGATGTTTGTTCTAGTATTGTATCTATGTACTGATGTTGGTTCTAGTATTGTATCTTTGTACTAAGGTTGGTTCTAGTATTGTATCTATGTACTGAGGTTGGTCCTAGTATTGTATCTATGTACTGATGTTGGTTCTAGTATTGTATCTGTGTGCTTAGGTTGGTTCTAGTATTGTATCTATGTACTGAGGTTGGTTCTAGTATTGTATCTATGTACTGAGATTTGTTCTAGTATTGTATCTGTGTGCTTAGGTTGGTTCTAGTATTGTATCTATGTACTGAGATTTGTTCTAGTATTGTATCTGTGTGCTTAGGTTGGTTCTAGTATTGTATCTATGTACTGAGGTTGGTTCTAGTATTGTATCTATGTACTGAGGTTGGTTCTAGTATTGTATCTATGTACTGAGATTTGTTCTAGTATTGTATCTGTGTGCTTAGGTTGGTTCTAGTATTGTATCTATGTACTGAGGTTGGTTCTAGTATTGCATCTATGTACTGAGGTTGGTTCTAGTATTGTATCTATGTACTGAGATTTGTTCTAGTATTGTATCTGTGTGCTTAGGTTGGTTCTAGTATTGTATCTATGTACTGAGGTTGGTTCTAGTATTGTATCTATGTACTGATGTTGGTTCTAGTATTGTATCTATGTACTGAGGTTGGTTCTAGTATTGTATCTATGCACTGAGGTTGGTTCTAGTATTGTATCTATGTACTGAGGTTTGTTCTAGTATTGTATTTATGTATTGAGGTTGGTTCTAGTATTGTATCTATGTACTGAGGTTGGTTCTAGCATTGTATCTATGTACTGATGTTGGTTCTAGTATTGTATCTGTGTGCTTAGGTTGGTTCTAGTATTGTATCTATGTACTGAGGTTGGTTCTAGTATTGTATCTATGTACTGAGGTTTGTTCTAGTATTGTATTTATGTATTGAGTTTGGTTCTAGTATTGTATCTATGCACTGAGGTTGGTTCTAGTATTGTATCTATGTACTGAGGTTGGTTCTAGTATTGCATCTATGTACCGAGGTTGGTTCTAGTATTGTATCTATGTACCGAGGTTGGTTCTAGTATTGTATCTATGTACTGAGGTTGGTTCTAGTATTGTATCTATGTACTGAGGTGGGTTCTAGTATTGTATCTATGTACTGAGGTTGGTTCTAGTATTGTATCTATGTACCGAGGTTGGTTCTAGTATTGTATCTATGTACTGAGGTTGGTTCTAGTATTGTATCTATGTACTGATGTTGGTTCTAGTATTGTATCTATGTACTGAGGTTGGTTCTAGTATTGTATCTATGTACTGAGGTTGGTTCTAGTATTGTATCTGTGTACTGAGGTTGATTCTAGCATTGTATCTATGTACTGATGTTTGTTCTAGTATTGTATCTATGTACTGATGTTGGTTCTAGTATTGTATCTTTGTACTAAGGTTGGTTCTAGTATTGTATCTATGTACTGAGGTTGGTCCTAGTATTGTATCTATGTACTGAGGTTGGTTCTAGTATTGTATATGTGTACAGAGTTTTGTTCTAGTATTGCATCTATGTACTGAGATTGGTTCTAGTATTGTATCTATGTACTGATGTTGGTTCTAGTATTGTATCTATGTACTGATGTTGGTTCTAGTATTGTATCTATGTACTGAGGTTGGTTCTAGTATTGTATCTGTGTGCTTAGGTTGGTTCTAGTATTGTATCTATGTACTGAGGTTCGTTCTGGGACGGTATCTATGTACTGCGGTTGGGTCTAGTATTGTACCTATGTACTGAGGTTGGTTTCTAGTATTGTATCCATGTACTGAGGTTGGTTCTAGTATTGTATCTGTGTACTGAGGTTGGTTCTAGTATTGTACCTATGTACTGAGGTTAGGTCTAGTTTTGTATCTATGTACTGCGCTTGGTTCTAGTATTGTATCTATGTACTGAGGTTGGTTCTAGTATTGTATCTATGTATTGAGTTTTGTTCTAGTATTGTATCTATGTACTGATGTTGGTTCTAGTATTGTATCTATGTACTGAGGTTGGTTCTAGTATTGTATCTATGTACAGAGGTTGGTTCTAGTATTGTATCTATGTACTGAGATTGGTTCTGGGACTGTATCTATGTACTGTGGTTGGTTCTAGTATTGTATCTATGTAGTGATGTTGGTTCTAGTATTGTATCTATGTACTGTGGTTGGTTCTAGTATTGTATCTATGTACTGAGGTTGGTTCTAGTATTGTATCTATGTACTGAGGTTGGTTCTAGTACTGTATCTATGTACTGAGGCTGGTTCTAGTATTGTATCTATGTACTGAGGTGGGTTCCAATATTGTATCTATGTACTGAGGTTGGTTCTAGTATTGTATCTATGTACTGAGTTTGGTTCTAGTATTGTATCTATGTACTGAGGTTGGTTCTAGTATTGTATCTATGTACTGAGGTTACTTCTAGTATTGTATCTATGTACTGAGGTTGCTTCTAGTATTGTATCTATGTACTGAGGTTGGTTCCAGTATTGTATCTATGTACTGAGGTTGGTTCCAGTATTGTATCTATGTACTGATGTTGGTTCTAGTATTGTATCTATGTACTGAGGTTGGTTCTAGTATTGTATCTATGTACTGATGTTGGTTCTAGTATTGTATCTATGTACTGAGATTTGTTCTAGTATTGTATCTATGTATTGAGGTTAGTTCTAGTATTGTATCTATGTACTGAGGTTGGATCTAGTATTGTATCTATGTACTGAGGTTGGTTCTAGTATTGTATCTATGCACTGAGGTTGGTTCTAGTATTGTATCTATGTACAAAGGTTGGTTCTAGTATTGTATCTATGTACTGAGGTTGGTTCTAGTATTGCATCTATGCACTGAGGTTAGTTCTAGTATTGTATCTGTGTACTGAGGTTGGTTCTAGTATTGTATCTATGTACTGAGATTTGTTCTAGTATTGTATCTATGTATTGAGGTTAGTTCTAGTATTGTATCTATGTACTGAGGTTGGTTCTAGTATTGTATCTGTGTACTGAGGTTGGTTCTAGTATTGTATCTATGTACTGAGGTTGGTTCTAGTATTGTATCTATGTACTGAGGTTGGTTCTATTATTGTATCTATGTACTGAGGTTGGTTCTAGTATTGTATCTTTGTACTGAGGTTGGTTCTAGTATTGTATCTTTGTACTGAGGTTGGTTCTAGTATTGTATCTATGTACTGAGGTTAGTTCTAGTATTGTATCTATGCACTGAGGTTGGTTCTAGTATTGCATCTATGTACTGAGGTTGGTTCTAGTATTGCATCTATGTACTGAGGTTGGTTCTAGTATTGTATCTATGTACTGAGATTTGTTCTAGTATTGTATCTATGTATTGAGGTTAGTTCTAGTATTGTATCTTTGTACTGAGGTTGGTTCTAGTATTGTATCTATGTACTGAGGTTAGTTCTAGTATTGTATCTATGCACTGAGGTTGGTTCTAGTATTGCATCTATGTACTGAGGTTGGTTCTAGTATTGTATCTATGTACTGAGATTTGTTCTAGTATTGTATCTATGTATTGAGGTTAGTTCTAGTATTGTATCTATGTACTGAGGTTGGTTCTAGTATTGTATCTATGCACTGAGGTTGGTTCTAGTATTGTATCTATGCACTGAGGTTGGTTCTAGTATTGTATCTTTGTACTGATGTTGGTTCTAGTATTGTATCTATGTACTGAGGTTGGTTCTAGTATTGTATCTATGTACTGAGGTTGGTTCTAGTATTGTATCTATGTACTGAGGTTGGTTCTAGTATTGTATCTATGTACTGAGGTTAGTTCTAGTATTGTATCTATGTACTGAGGTTGGTTCTAGTATTGTATCCATGTACTGAGGTTGGTTCTAGTATTGTATCTGTGTACTGAGGTTAGCTCTAGTATTGTATCTATGTATTGAGGTTAGTTCTAGTATTGTATTTATGTACTGAGGTTGGTTCTAGTATTGTATCTATGTACTGAGGTTGGTTCTAGTATTGTATCTATGTATTGAGGTTAGTTCTAGTATTGTATTTATGTACTGAGGTTGGTTCTAGTATTGTATCTATGTATTGAGGTTAGTTCTAGTATTGTATCTATGTACTGAGGTTGGTTCTAGTATTGTATCTATGTACTGAGGTTGGTTCTAGTATTGTATCTATGTACTGATGTAGGTTCTAGTATTGTATCTATGTACTGATGTTTGTTCTAGTATTGTATCTATGTACTGATGTTGGTTCTAGTATTGTATCTATGTACTGAGGTTGGTTCTAGTATTGTATCTATGTACTGAGGTTGGTTCTAGTATTGTATCTATGTACTGAGGTTGGTTCTAGTATTGTATCTATGTACTGAGGTTGGTTCTAGTACTGTATCTATGTACTGATGTAGGTTCTAGTATTGTATCTATGTACTGAGATTTTTTCTAGTATTGTATCTATGTACTGAGGTTGGTTCTAGTATTGTATCTATGTACTGAGGTTGGTTCCTGTACTGTATCTATGTACTGATGTTTGTTCTAGTACTGTATCTATGTACTGAGGTGGGTTCTAGTATTGTATCTATGTACTGAGGTTGGTTCTAGTATTGTATCTATGTACTGAGGTTGGTTCTAGTATTGTATCTATGTACTGAGGTTGGTTCTAGTATTGTATCTATGTAATGAGGTTTGTTCTAGTATTGTATCTATGTACTGAGGTTTGTTCTAGTATTGTATTTATGTATTGAGTTTGGTTCTAGTATTGTATCTATGCACTGAGGTTGGTTCTAGTATTGTATCTATGTACTGACGTTGGTTCTAGTATTGTATCTATGTACTGAGGTTGGTTCTAGTATTGTATCTATGTACTGTGGTTGGTTCTAGTATTGTATCTATGTACTGATGTTGGTTCTAGTATTGTATCTATGCACTGAGGTTGGTTCTAGTATTGCATCTATGTACTGAGGTTGGTTCTAGTATTGCATCTATGTACTGAGGTTGGTTCTAGTATTGTATCTATGTACTTAGGTTGGTTCTAGTATTGCATCTATGTACTGAGGTTGGTTCTAGTATTGTATCTATGTACTGAGGTTTGTTCTAGTATTGTATCTATGTACTGAGGTTTGTTCTAGTATTGTATTTATGTACTGAGGTTGGTTCTAGTATTGTATTTATGTATTGAGTTTGGTTCTAGTATTGTATCTATGCACTGTGGTTGGTTCTAGTATTGTATCTATGTACTGACGTTGGTTCTAGTATTGTATCTATGCACTGAGGTTGGTTCTAGTATTGTATCTATGTACTGAGGTAGGTTCTAGCATTGTATCTATGTACTGAGATTTGTTCTAGTATTGTATCTATGTACTGAGGTTGGTTCTAGTATTGTATCTATGTACTGATGTTGGTTCTAGTATTGTATCTATGTACTGAGATTTGTTCTAGTATTGTATCTATGTACTGAGGTTGGTTCTAGTATTGTATCTATGTACTGAGGTTGGTTCTAGTATTGTATCTATGTACTGAGGTTGGTTCTAGTATTGTATCTATGTACTGAGGTTGGTTCTAGCATTGTATCTATGTACTGAGATTTGTTCTAGTATTGTATCTATGTACTGAGATTTGTTCTAGTATTGTATCTATGTACTGAGGTTGGTTCTAGTATTGTATCTATGTACTGAGGTTGGTTCCTGTACTGTATCTATGTACTGAGGTTGGTTCTAGTATTGTATCTGTGTGCTTAGGTTGGTTCTAGTATTGTATCTATGTACTGAGGTTGGTTCTAGTATTGTATCTATGTACTGAGGTTTGTTCTAGTATTGTATCTATGTACTGAGGTTTGTTGTAGTATTGTATTTATGTATTGAGTTTGGTTCTAGTATTGTATCTATGCACTGAGGTTGGTTCTAGTATTGTATCTATGTACTGACGTTGGTTCTAGTATTGTATCTATGTACTGAGGTTGGTTCTAGTATTGTATCTATGCACTGAGGTTGGTTCTAGTATTGCATCTATGTACTGAGGTTGGTTCTAGTATTGCATCTATGTACTGAGGTTGGTTCTAGTATTGTATCTATGTACTGAGGTTGGTTCTAGTATTGCATCTATGTACTGAGGTTGGTTCTAGTATTGTATCTATGCACTGAGGTTGGTTCTAGTATTGTATCTATGTACTGAGGTTGGTTCTAGCATTGTATCTATGTACTGAGATTTGTTCTAGTATTGTATCTATGTACTGAGGTTGGTTCTAGTATTGTATCTATGTACTGAGGTTGGTTCTAGTATTGTATCTGTGTGCTTAGGTTGGTTCTAGTATAGTATCTATGTACTGAGGTTGGTTCTAGTATTGTATCTATGTACTGATGTTGGTTCTAGTATTGTATCTGTGTGCTTAGGTTGGTTCTAGTATTGTATCTATGTACTGAGGTTGGTTCTAGTATTGTATCTATGTACTGAGGTTGGTTCTAGTACTGTATCTATGTACTGAGGTTGGTTCTAGTATTGTATCTATGTACTGAGGTTTGTTCTAGTATTGTATTTATGTATTGAGTTTGGTTCTAGTATTGTATCTATGTACTGACGTTGGTTCTAGTATTGTATCTATGCACTGAGGTTGGTTCTAGTATTGTATCTATGTACTGACGTTGGTTCTAGTATTGTATCTATGCACTGAGGTTGGTTCTAGTATTGTATCTATGTACTGAGGTTGGTTCTAGTATTGTATCTATGTACTGAGATTTGTTCTAGTATTGTATCTATGTACTGAGGTTGGTTCTAGTATTGTATCTATGTACTGAGGTTGGTTCTAGTATTGTATCTATGTACTGAGGTTGGTTCTAGCATTGTATCTATGTACTGAGATTTGTTCTAGTATTGTATCTATGTACTGAGGTTGGTTCTAGTATTGTATCTATGTACTGAGGTTGGTTCTAGTATTGTATCTGTGTGCTTAGGTTGGTTCTAGTATTGTATCTATGTACTGAGGTTGGTTCTAGTATTGTATCTGTGTGCTTAGGTTGGTTCTAGTATTGTATCTATGTACTGAGGTTGGTTCTAGTATTGTATCTATGTACTGAGGTTTGTTCTAGTATTGTATCTATGTACTGAGGTTTGTTCTAGTATTGTATTTATGTATTGAGTTTGGTTCTAGTATTGTATCTATGCACTGAGGTTGGTTCTAGTATTGTATCTATGTACTGACGTTGGTTCTAGTATTGTATCTATGTACTGAGGTTGGTTCTAGTATTGTATCTATGCACTGAGGTTGGTTCTAGTATTGCATCTATGTACTGAGGTTGGTTCTAGTATTGCATCTATGTACTGAGGTTGGTTCTAGTATTGTATCTATGTACTTAGGTTGGTTCTAGTATTGCATCTATGTACTGAGGTTGGTTCTAGTATTGTATCTATGCACTGAGGTTGGTTCTAGTATTGTATCTATGTACTGAGGTTGGTTCTAGCATTGTATCTATGTACTGAGATTTGTTCTAGTATTGTATCTGTGTGCTTAGGTTGGTTCTAGTATTGTATCTATGTACTGAGGTTGGTTCTAGCATTGTATCTATGTACTGATGTTGGTTCTAGTATTGTATCTGTGTGCTTAGGTTGGTTCTAGTATTGTATCTATGTACTGAGGTTGGTTCTAGTATTGTATCTATGTACTGAGGTTTGTTCTAGTATTGTATCTATGTACTGAGGTTTGTTCTAGTATTGTATTTATGTATTGAGTTTGGTTCTAGTATTGTATCTATGCACTGAGGTTGGTTCTAGTATTGTATCTATGTACTGAGGTTGGTTCTAGTATTGTATCTATGTACCGAGGTTGGTTCTAGTATTGTATCTATGTACTGAGGTTGGTTCTAGTATTGTATATGTACTGAGGCTGGTTCTAGTACTGTATCTATGTACTGAGGCTGGTTCTAGTATTGTATCTATGTACTGAGGTGGGTTCCAATATTGTATCTATGTACTGAGGTTGGTTCTAGTATTGTATCTATGTACTGAGTTTGGTTCTAGTATTGTATCTATGTACTGAGGTTGGTTCTAGTATTGTATCTATGTACTGAGGTTACTTCTAGTATTGTATCTATGTACTGAGGTTGCTTCTAGTATTGTATCTATGTACTGAGGTTGGTTCTAGTATTGTATCTATGCACTGAGGTTGGTTCTAGTATTGTATCTATGTACTGAGGTTGGTTCTAGCATTGTATCTATGTACTGAGATTTGTTCTAGTATTGTATCTGTGTGCTTAGGTTGGTTCTAGTATTGTATCTATGTACTGAGGTTGGTTCTAGCATTGTATCTATGTACTGATGTTGGTTCTAGTATTGTATCTGTGTGCTTAGGTTGGTTCTAGTATTGTATCTATGTACTGAGGTTGGTTCTAGTATTGTATCTATGTACTGAGGTTTGTTCTAGTATTGTATCTATGTACTGAGGTTTGTTCTAGTATTGTATTTATGTATTGAGTTTGGTTCTAGTATTGTATCTATGCACTGAGGTTGGTTCTAGTATTGTATCTATGTACTGAGGTTTGTTCTAGTATTGTATCTATGTACTGAGGTTTGTTCTAGTATTGTATTTATGTATTGAGTTTGGTTCTAGTATTGTATCTATGCACTGAGGTTGGTTCTAGTATTGTATCTATGTACTGAGGTTGGTTCTAGTATTGTATTTATGTATTGAGTTTGGTTCTAGTATTGTATCTATGCACTGAGGTTGGTTCTAGTATTGTATCTATGTACTGAGATTGGTTCTAGTATTGTATCTATGTACTGAGGTTGGTTCTAGTATTGTATCTATGTACCGAGGTTGGTTCTAGTATTGTATCTATGTACTGAGGTTGGTTCTAGTATTGTATCTATGTACTGAGGTTGGTTCTAGTATTGTATCTATGTACCGAGGTTGGTTCTAGTATTGTATCTATGTACCGAGGTTGGTTCTAGTATTGTATCTATGTACTGAGGTTGGTTCTAGTATTGTATCTATGTACTGATGTTGGTTCTAGTATTGTATCTATGTACTGAGGTTGGTTCTAGTATTGTATCTATGTACTGAGGTTGGTTCTAGTATTGTATCTGTGTACTGAGGTTGATTCTAGTATTGTATCTATGTACTGATGTTTGTTCTAGTATTGTATCTATGTACTGATGTTGGTTCTAGTATTGTATCTATGTACTGATGTTGGTTCTAGTATTGTATCTGTGTGCTTAGGTTGGTTCTAGTATTGTATCTATGTACTGAGGTTGGTTCTAGTATTGTATCTATGTACTGAGGTTTGTTCTAGTATTGTATCTATGTACTGAGGTTGGTTCTAGTATTGTATCTTTGTACTGATGTTGGTTCTAGTATTGTATCTATGTACTGAGGTTGGTCCTAGTATTGTATCTATGTACTGATGTTGGTTCTAGTATTGTATCTGTGTGCTTAGGTTGGTTCTAGTATTGTATCTATGTACTGAGGTTGGTTCTAGTATTGTATCTATGTACTGAGGTTTGTTCTAGTATTGTATCTATGTACTGAGGTTGGTTCTAGTATTGTATCTATGTACTGAGGTTTGTTCTAGTATTGTATCTATGTACTGAGGTTGGTTCTAGTATTGTATCTATGTACTGATGTTGGTTCTAGTATTGTATCTATGTACTGAGGTTGGTTCTAGTATTGTATCTATGTACTGAGGTGGGTTCTAGTATTGTATCTATGTACTGATGTTGGTTCTAGTATTGTATCTATGTACCGAGGTTGGTACTAGTATTGTATCTATGTACCGAGGTTGGTTCTAGTATTGTATCTATGTACTGAGGTTGGTTCTAGTATTGTATCTATGTACTGATGTTGGTTCTAGTATTGTATCTATGTACTGAGGTTGGTTCTAGTATTGTATCTATGTACTGAGGTTGGTTCTAGTATTGTATCTGTGTACTGAGGTTGATTCTAGCATTGTATCTATGTATTGAGGTTGGTTCTAGTATTGTATCTATGTACTGAGGTTGGTTCTAGTATTGTATCTATGTACTGAGGTTGGTTCTAGTATTGTATCTATGTACTGAGGTTGGTTCTAGTATTGTATCTATGTACTGATGTTTGTTCTAGTATTGTATCTATGTACTGATGTTGGTTCTAGTATTGTATCTTTGTACTAAGGTTGGTTCTAGTATTGTATCTATGTACTGAGGTTGGTCCTAGTATTGTATCTATGTACTGATGTTGGTTCTAGTATTGTATCTGTGTGCTTAGGTTGGTTCTAGTATTGTATCTATGTACTGAGGTTGGTTCTAGTATTGTATCTATGTACTGAGATTTGTTCTAGTATTGTATCTGTGTGCTTAGGTTGGTTCTAGTATTGTATCTATGTACTGAGGTTGGTTCTAGCATTGTATCTATGTACTGATGTTGGTTCTAGTATTGTATCTGTGTGCTTAGGTTGGTTCTAGTATTGTATCTATGTACTGAGGTTGGTTCTAGTATTGTATCTATGTACTGAGGTTTGTTCTAGTATTGTATCTATGTACTGAGGTTTGTTCTAGTATTGTATTTATGTATTGAGTTTGGTTCTAGTATTGTATCTATGCACTGAGGTTGGTTCTAGTATTGTATCTATGTACTGAGGTTGGTTCTAGTATTGCATCTATGTACCGAGGTTGGTTCTAGTATTGTATCTATGTACCGAGGTTGGTTCTAGTATTGTATCTATGTACTGAGGTTGGTTCTAGTATTGTATCTATGTACTGAGGTGGGTTCTAGTATTGTATCTATGTACTGAGGTTGGTTCTAGTATTGTATCTATGTACCGAGGTTGGTTCTAGTATTGTATCTATGTACCGAGGTTGGTTCTAGTATTGTATCTATGTACTGAGGTTGGTTCTAGTATTGTATCTATGTACTGATGTTGGTTCTAGTATTGTATCTATGTACTGAGGTTGGTTCTAGTATTGTATCTATGTACTGAGGTTGGTTCTAGTATTGTATCTGTGTACTGAGGTTGGTTCTAGTATTGTATCTATGTACTGAGGTTGGTTCTAGTATTGTATCTATGTACTGATGTTGGTTCTAGTATTCTATCTTTGTACTAAGGTTGGTTCTAGTATTGTATCTATGTACTGAGGTTGGTCCTAGTATTGTATCTATGTACTGAGGTTGGTTCTAGTATTGTATCTATGTACTGATGTTGGATCTAGTATTATATCTATGTACTGAGGTTGGTTCTAGTATTGTATATGTGTACAGAGTTTTGTTCTAGTATTGCATCTATGTACTGAGATTGGTTCTAGTATTGTATCTATGTACTGATGTTGGTTCTAGTATTGTATCTATGTACTGATGTTGGTTCTAGTATTGTATCTATGTACTGAGGTTGGTTCTAGTATTGTATCTGTGTGCTTAGGTTGGTTCTAGTATTGTATCTATGTACTGAGGTTGGTTCTAGTATTGTATCTATGTACTGAGGTTTGTTCTAGTATTGTATCTATGTACTGAGGTTGGTTCTAGTATTGTATCTATGTACTGAGGTTGGTTCTATTATTGTATCTATGTACTGAGGTTGGTTCTAGTATTGTATCTTTGTACTGAGGTTGGTTCTAGTATTGTATCTATGTACTGAGGTTAGTTCTAGTATTGTATCTATGTACTGAGGTTGGTTCTAGTATTGTATCTATGTACTGAGGTTAGTTCTAGTATTGTATCTATGTACTGAGGTTGGTTCTAGTATTGTATCTATGTACTGAGGTTGGTTCTAGTATTGTATCTATATACTGATGTTGGTTCTAGTATAGTATCTGTGTCCTGAGGTTGGTTCTAGTATTGTAACTTATATACTGAGGTAGGTTCTAGTATTGTATGTATGTACTGAGGTTGGTTCTAGTATTCTATCTATGTACTGAGATTGGTCTGGGACTGTATCTATGTACTGAGGTTGATTCTAGTATTGTACTTATGTCCTGAGGTTAGTTTCTGCTCTATTTATGTGATGAGATTGGTTCTGGTATCGTATTTGTTATAAGTTTGGTTTTGAAGCAGCATATATGTTGTGAGTTTGGTTCTGGTGCTGTATTTATGCAATAAGCTTGGTTCTGGTATTGTATATATGTTTTGAGCCAATTCCTGTTGCTGTATTTACTTACTAAGCTGTTTTGGTGTGGGTATACTTTCTGTACAAGCAGAATACAGGCTGATTGCCTATCAGTGCAATATAAATTTGGCGGAGCGTGGGGATGCAATAAAACTTCTGCGCAGGATGCCATCTGACCTACAGCCAGTACTGAGTACATCTATCATATAACACACGTGGCAGACACTTGAGTCTTTTAATGTTGAGTTACAGGGGTTGCCATGTGTCTCATGAAGACATAATCCGTCCATATCACTAGATATCCCCTCCAGGGTGGGGACTTCTTTGTCCGAGTAACATTCTCCAGTAGACCTGGCCTTATCTATAGCCAAGCTCCCTTATATAAAACCCTGGATCTGCCCCTGATACTTATATGCCCACTTGGGTAACGAGAGTTAAAAACTAACTCACTCTTTTGGTCCTTAAAGGGGTTGTACAGGGTCAGAAAAACATGGCTGCTTTCTTCCAAACACAGCACCACCCTGTAGTGGCCCAGAAGAACGGGTCGCTCCATAATGTTGTCTGTATTGTCTTGTACCTTGCCTTTGAATGAGGAAGGAATCAGCAAAATGTGTATTGGAGTTTGCAGCACAGAATGGGTTAATGTCGGCAAATTAGCCATTGTCTGGAGTCATATGACCATGACAGATGTGTTTGCAAGTGGTTGTGCAAGAGAGTTCTGGTTCCGGTCTTAGCCTAGCAAGGAACTCCGCAGGCACCTGCAGTCTGTGTGGGCTGGAATGGAGGAGGCCGAAAGACATCCCGAGCCATCCCCGGGGCCCATTACACCCAGGAGATGCCATTGGTTACTGAGGTTCTGAGAGAGAGTGAACCACCATCGCAGTGTGGAGTGCATGCCAAACGTGAGTGCCGAGAGTAGAAGAGGTGTTTGTGCACGGAGCCCTATAGATAACTGGGACTGTGGACTCCTCAGTGAACCCGTGGTTTCCTCCCTGTCGCACCACTTTGTGATTTCTGAACCAATTTCCCTGCTGGAATGAATCAAATTGTGCTTGAACCGTAAAGAAGTTTCCCAAGTAAAGGAGTGCTGCCGACCGTTCCCGGATTTGCTCTTTAAACCTACCCTGTGAATGTAGACCAGTTATTTCATTGTACGGATTCACTGCAGAGGAAGGAACGGGGGCATCACCCGTGACAACAGATTGCCAAAATAAACCGCATAGTGAGTTACCCTTTAGAAAGCCTACCCTCAGCTACTTGGACGGGTCCCATGCCACCCTCGGTCGGAGATGGTAGAGCCCCGTGACAAGGCCCAAACTCTACCTCGCTGTCTCCTAGGCTGAGGGCCCGCTCCTCGGACGCTGCAACCCTTGTCCATGGTTGTGTCAGGTATTGCAGCTCAGCTCCCATTCACTTCAATGGAGCTGAGCTGCAATACCACATACAGCCCTACGGACAAGAGTGGTGCTGTGTTTGGAAGAAAGCAGCCATGTTTTTCTGACTGTAGACAACCCCTTTAAGGCTAAAACTGTCTGGGTCTTTAAGGGGTTGAAGAAAAATGTATTTCTGTGGGACTTTGATCTACACAGAAATCAGTGGGCATGTGATGTTGAGAAGCATATGGCAGCCCATAAACCCGCTGCTGCAGCCAATGGTAGTGCTGCAATGGTCACTGAGCACGGTCATTGGCTGCAGCAGCTTGTCTGTGGATGGCTCAGGCTGACTGCAGCCTCTAAAGATGGCGTCGGCCAGTAGATCTGAGTCGGTTGTGGGAGACGAGTGGAGAGAGTTATTTGACAGCACGGGGGACCTGGTGAAGTGGCCTCAGAGCTCAGACAGCTTCTTTACGTGTGAATCTAGGGCCAATGCCTGTTATGGCTCCTTCACAAGAGCGCATGCGCTATGAACACGTTGGATTTGTATATTGCACATGGAGGGCTCCTCCACGACTTGATGTAAAGGCTGTTTAGCCTAATTAGTTCTAGATGGGTTCTTTTTTCACAGAATTGCAGCGTGTATGGCGTACCGCCCGTAGACCTCTGTGGGGACATTTGGTCAAACATAAAGCATGCTGCGGTTTTTCCATGCACGAAAAAAAGGGGAATTGTCAGGAAACCAGGGAAAGCAGGAGCCAGGGGCCCCTGCAACGTAGGCCACAACCCCTGTCCCTGCCTACTTGCCTCCACTCCTGGCTAACCCCAGGCGGGCAACTGGGCGACGGTCCCTACACTGGCTAGGGGAATGCTGGGGAAATCCACAATCCCTGGAAACAGGAAACAAACAGACAGACAGACAACCAGAGCGAAGCACAAAGGGGAAACCGCAAACCAGTCCAGGAGCAAGCCAGGGTCAAGGACTAAAAGTCAGTCCGGAGAAACGCAGTACAGAAGGAGGAGACGGAGTCGGGTCAGGGGAGAAGCCGAGGTCAATACACTAGAAGACAGGAGTCCGAGGTAACGCTGGTGAGTGCAAGGAAGCCTATACAAACACTGGCAGTGTATGGAGGTAGCTGAGGGGTTTAAATGCTGTCTGAGCTCCCGCCCCAGCAGCTGATTGGAGCAGAGCACCTGACATCCCGCCCCAGCATCTGATTGGGGCGGAGCACCTGACATCCCGCCCCAGCATCTGATTGGGGCGGAGCACCTGACATCCCGCCCCAGCAGCTGATTGGAGCAGAGCACCTGACAGCAGCAGGATGATCAGAAAGTGCTGGGAGAACCTCCCTCAGCACTAGCAGACCAGACTAGGTCAGTGGGGATGCAGCAGGCTGCCATGGAAACAGGAACACGGCGCCGGGCAGCAGCCGCCATGCTCCTAGCACCTCTGCGCCGTGTAGGAGTCGGGCGGCCAGGAGTGATGACCGGCGTAGGAGTCCCCCTGCGACGCGCACTCGCAGCAGGGGCGACAGCATCCGCCGTGCGGACACGGCGACCCCGATAGCCACCCATCCTGACAGGAATAAGTAGTAACCCATTAAAATCAATGGGTTATTCTCTGCCGCGAGCGCAAATACCTCCGTGTGAAGCCCCGCCCAGATGCAATCGTTTAGATCCAGTTTTACATGAGAAAAGCCAGGATTCGGTGTCACAAAAATCTACATCAGGATTAGAACCAATATCTTTTTGTTGCATATTTACAAAAAATTACACGGCACAACAGATTTTTATTTATTTGGCACTTTGGAAGTTCGACCTGTTTGGCATATTTTAGCTACAGCCTAACCACATTGTTTGCCGCTACCAGCGGTGGTCCCTCAGGGTTCGGGAGATCGAATGGTATTGGATACACTAATGATATGAATCGTAATGGCATTGTTATTCTACTATTGTCCTGCAGACGCCCGGCATTCCCTGCACCAGACTTAGGGCAATATTCCCGGGTGCAAAGTGTGCTGAACACAGGAAGCGTAGCACCCCTCATCATGTATTAGGTGCCTTCCAGCACCTATATAGAAATGTACATCTCGTCTGACCTGCCGTAGATTTCAGATATAATTTATACCACTTTCTGGCATGAAATTATACAAAAATCTGTTGGACTGGGCGGCCACGCCCCTTTCAACAAACCCCACCCACTTTCCCAAAAAGCAGGAGGGTCAGTGCTGAAAAGAGGAAAGTTGCTAATTTTTGCAGAAAGTTTGCAACTTTTTTTTTACATCAGAAACTGGCATAAATTGGTTTAGAATTGTGGCACATTATGTTAAAAGAAATACATTCTACTAGATCAGCCCAATTATAAAATGTATCAGTCATTCAACAACCAAAGCTTCTGAAGTCCGGTCTACCTGGATAGCCTCACTAACGGTTCCCGCAGTTGTCTGCCATCATGTGGGTATCCCATCTTCCCAGGTATCGCTCTTTCATAGATTCCACCAAGACCTAAAAACTATGACAGAGCGATACCAAGGAAGACGGGAAACCCATTGTTTAAATAACGCCAATAAAGAGTCCACATCTTGAGGGACTAACGGTTGGAACAGCATTACAGATGAGCGAGTGTACTCGTCCGAGCTTGATGCTCGTTCGAGTATTAGGGTGTTCGAGATGCTCGTTACTCAAGACGAGTACCACACGATGTTCGACTCCATTACATTTCCTTCCCTGAGAAATTTGCGCGCTTTTCTGGCCAATAGAAACACGGGGAAGGCATTACAACTTCCTCCTGTGACATTCCAGCCCTATCCCACCCCCCTGCAGTGAGTGGCTGGGGAGATCAGGTGACACCCGAGTATTTAAATCTGCCCCGCTCGCGGCTCGCCACAGACACAAACTAAGAGAGATCAGGGGAAGTGCTGCTGATGCTATAGGGAGAGTGTTAGGTGTTATTTTAGTCTTCAAGAACCCCAACGGTCCTTCTTAGGGCCACATCTGACCGTGTGCAGTACTGTTGAGGCTGCTGGGAGCAGTGTTGCACAAATTATTATTTTTTGATTATCGGGCGTGCAGACCATAGCGTCCTCAGTCTGCAGTCATTTTACTGAGTATAGGGGCAGTACTAGTGAGGCAGGTACAGTGGTACAGGGAAAGAGATATACTGGCTATATAGGCAGTGGGCTTTTTCCCAAAAAGTGGAAAAAAATACTATATTTGGCCTGCCTGTGACCGTCTTCAGTTTACTGCGTGTCTGCTGGGGGTAGTAGTCGCTGATACTGCTGCTAGTGATATGTTACTGGGGCCTGTCTAGACTGCTACTACTACTGAAATGGAACTAATACTGTGCTCCCCCTATACTGCTGCTTCGGAATTGTTACTGGGGCCTGTCCAGACTGCTACTACTACTGAAATGGAACTAATACTGTGCTCCCCCTATACTGCTGCTAGTGATATGTTACTGGGCCTGTCTAGACTGCTACTACTACTGAAATGGAACTAATACTGTGCTCCCCCTATACTGCTGCTAGTGATATGTTACTGGGGCCTGTCCAGACTGCTACTACTACTGAAATGGAACAAATACTGTGCTCCCCCTATACTGCTGCTAGTGATATGTTACTGGGCCTGTCTAGACTGCTACTACTACTGAAATGGAACTAATACTGTGCTCCCCCTATACTGCTGCTAGTGATATGTTACTGGGGCCTGTCCAGACTGCTACTACTACTGAAATGGAACTAATACTGTGCTCCCCCTATACTGCTGCTAGTGATATGTTACTGGGGCCTGTCCAGACTGCTACTACTACTGAAATGGAACTAATACTGTGCTCCCCCTATACTGCTGCTAGTGATATGTTACTGGGCCTGTCTAGACTGCTACTACTACTGAAATGGAACTAATACTGTGCTCCCCCTATACTGCTGCTAGTGATATGTTACTGGGGCCTGTCCAGACTGCTACTACTACTGAAATGGAACTAATACTGTGCTCCCCCTATACTGCTGCTAGTGATATGTTACTGGGGCCTGTCCAGACTGCTACTACTACTGAAATGGAACTAATACTGTGCTCCCCCTATACTGCTGCTAGTGATATGTTACTGGGGCCTGTCTAGACTGCTACTACTACTGAAATGGAACTAATACTGCGCTCCCCCTATACTGCTGCTAGTGATATGTTACTGGGCCTGTCTAGACTGCTACTACTACTGAAATGGAACTAATACTGTGCTCCCCCTATACTGCTGCTAGTGATATGTTACTGGGGCCTGTCTAGACTGCTACTAATACTGTGCTCCCCCTATACTGCTGCTAGTGATATGTTACTGGGGCCTGTCTAGACTGCTACTACTACTGAAATGGAACTAATACTGTGCTCCCCCTATACTGCTGCTAGTGATATGTTACTGGGGCCTGTCCAGACTGCTACTACTACTGAAATGGAACTAATACTGTGCTCCCCCTATACTGCTGCTAGTGATATGTTACTGGGCCCTGTCTTGACTGCTACTACTACTGAAATGGAACTAAGACTGTGCTCCCCCTATACTGCTGCTAGTGATATGTTACTGGGGCCTGTCTTGACTGCTACTACTACTGAAATGGAACTAATACTGTGCTCCCCCTATACTGCTGCTAGTGATATGTTACTGGGGCCTGTCTAGACTGCTACTAATACTGTGCTCCCCCTATACTGCTGCTAGTGATATGTTACTGGGGCCTGTCTAGACTGCTACTACTACTGAAATGGAACTAATACTGTGCTCCCCCTATACTGCTGCTAGTGATATGTTACTGGGGCTGTCCAGACTGCTACTACTACTGAAATGGAACTAATACTGTGCTCCCCCTATACAGCTGCTAGTGATATGTTACTGGGGCCTGTCTTGACTACTACTATTACTGAAATGGAACTAATACTGTGCTCCCCCTATACTGCTGCTTCGGAATTGTTACTGGGGCTGTCCAGACTGCTACTATTACTGAAATGGAACAAATACTGTGCTCCCCCTCTACTGCTGCTAGTGATATGTTACTGGGGCCTGTCCCTAATGCTACCGCTGAAATGTAACTAATTCTGGGCTCTGCCTATACCGCTGCTAATGCTATGTCACTGGGGTGTGGAAACGGAGGCTTCCCAAAGACATGATGGCGGCGAGGCCATTTCCCACCAACGCGGTTACTGTTAAGGTGCATATAACCACGGACACGTAGTGCCTCAAAAACATCCCCCTCCTCCTCTGAAAATGAAAACATTCTTGGCAAATACCTTTGCATCGGTCCGTCTGGTGGCAGTCCAAGAATCTCACCTTTACCGACACAACAAGAGAGCCCCCCCCCCCCCCGCCACAGCCCACTTAATCCTGGCCACATTCCGAAAACGAACTAAATAAAACCGCGCTACTAGGTCCGCAGTGGCCACCCCATTCCCACCAACGCGGTTACTGTTAAGGTACATATTACCAGTCTGACTGGGGCATGATCTGTGGGCCGAAGCCCACCTGTATTGTATGTGATGTTGGCTCTGCTGAGCAGGGCACTGCAATGGGATACATTAATGTACCGCCGAAGCCCACCTGCATTTAATCTGATGTTAGCTTTGCTGTCTAGGGCACTGCAATGGGATATATTTATGTACCGCTGATGGGTTCCAGGGAGCCACCCATGCTGTGGATCCACACGGACTTCACATTAGGGATTTGTACCTGCCTGTGTCTACTTATAAAAAACCCCAGTGTGACTGGGGCATGCAGTGTGGGCCGAAGCCCACCTGTATTTAATCTGACGTTACCTCAGCTGTGCTGGGCAATGCATTGGGACAAACTACAGGAGCAATACAGCGCTAATGAGACGTGCACAGCTACGCTAGCATAGGAGTCCGCTGTAGGCCCACGATTGCTGAGAGTTTGTGCAGAGGCCTATGTCCTGGGTGCAGTGAAAGTCCGCTTCCTGTCTAGGATTGCTGAAGCTGTTGGCCGAGGACTATGTCGTGGGCGCGGTGCAAGTCTGCCATGTTTGGCCGGTCAGATCAATTTATTGTTCATGTCTTGGGTTTCCTAGGACCCACCTATGCTGTTGGTGCAAACTTAGTTCCCATTGCGGTGTTTGACCTGTCTGGCACAAAGGCACTGACTGACTTGGGTAGGGGGCAGAGCGCTGACGGCTTTCCCCTTGCAGTGTGGATTGAGCTATGCGACACCTTGACAGAATGAATAGTGTGTGGCACATGGGTTCCCCATTGCTATGCCCACGTGTGCAGCTCCTGATGGCGGTGGCACAGGATTGGATTTCTCATTGCTTCTGTACAGCATTATGGGCTATCGCCCCGCCCCTTTTAAGAGGGTCGCTGCCTGGCCGTGCCAACCCTCTGCAGTGTGTGCCTCCGGTTCCTCCTCATGGCAGACGCACTTATAAATAGACATGAGGGTGGTGTGGCATGAGGGCAGCCAGTGTGTGGCATGAGGGCAGCTGAAGGCTGCACATGGACCCTTTGATGTGCGCTGTGGACACTGGGTCGTGCGGGGGGGGGGGGGGGGGGGCGTTGGGCAGCATGTAACCCAGGAGAAGTGGCAGCGGAGTGTCATGCAGGCAGTGATTGTGCTTTGTTGGAGGTAGTGTGGTGCTTAGCTAAGGTATGCATTGCTAATGAGGGCTTTTCAGAAGTAAAAGTTGTTGGGAGGGGGGGGCACTCTTGCCGCTATTGTGGCTTAATAGTGGGACCTGGGAACTTGAGATGCAGCCCAACATGTAGCCCCTCGCCTGCCCTATCCGTTTCTGTGTCGTTTCCATCACTTTCTTGAATTTCCCAGATTTTCACAAATGGAAACCTTAGCGAGCATCAGCGATATCCAAAAATGCTCGGGTCGCCCATTGACTTCAATGGGGTTCGTTACTCGAAACGAACCCTCGAGCATCGCGGAAAGTTCGACTCGAGCAACGAGCACCCGAGCATTTTGGTGCTCGCTCATCTCTAAACAGTATATAATGCGGCTACGCTGTATCTCCAAAACGGGAGCTGACTGGCAAAACAGGCTGTGATAGAGCCTGGTGGGGCGCCCGCCTCTTTGGCTGCACATGTCCTCCATTTTTATACCACTGTAATACATTCCCCTGCAGAAGATGGGGTAAGCCCTTCCATTCTCCTGTCTCCACCTGTCTGTTTAGTTTAGAATTAGCATGAGGTTTCCACATTGTGTAACCATGTACCTGTTAATGAAGTCTAAGGTAATTCATCCACCTAGGAGCCGGATGCCCACAGACATGCTGGCTCCGAAATTCAAATTAGGGAAAAATCTGCTATTAAGGATTAATGGCCGTGTGAAGGGCCTGGCCCAATGTGAATTACATTTTCAGAATCGGGCAGGCCAATTGAACAAAACACATTTAAACTCATTGGGGTGAAAGGCCCAGAACACCCGAAATGGTGAACCCACATATCTGGTTATAATTTACGTGTCAAGTTTGGTATTGCTAAATAGACAAAAAACCTTGACCCAAAATATAGCAGGCATACATTTCCAATCAAGGAGATATGGCCGAAATGGGGAAATATGTTTTTTTCATAGGTACCTACGCATTAACCCCCCCCCCCCCCCCCCCCTTCTCTGAAACTTTTAAAACTAGGGTCTCGGAGAGATCAAGTTGCCAGACCTTTGGAGATACACCACAGTGTAAAGACGTTCCCATTTGCTTCCTGTAACTCCGCACAAATAGAACTTTGGGCCAAACATCCCAAGTCTGGTATCTTTATTTTCTTTTCCCCTTGTTCTATTTTAAGTACTGTTTGTTGTGTATACTTGTAAACCTTATCTCCACTGTAAAATATTTTTCTGTATATTTTTGTATATATATTTATAGCACTGCTAGTCTTTTTTAGACTAAATCTGTAATTTAATAGTCAAACCTTGTCTGTTTTAAAGCAAACCATATTTCTGAAGATTGTGTTAATAAGTCATAGTCTGGGTTCCAGCTTACCTGTGATATACAAGCTGCTGGTGGCAGCGAGTGGGTATTGTAGAGTGCTGGAGCTGTTAGACTGGATCAGGTGATGATTTGAGCTCTCGTTTTGCATGTGTGCAGAATCCTGGGAAAGCTGGGTACAAATCCACCTGTATTATAGCGACTCTGCACTTCCAATTCCGCTATAGTGATCGATCGAAGCTTTGCTGTGATAAGTGTTCGCAGCGGTGAGAGCGCTCAGAATAGTCGATCCGTGACAATTGGCGATAGAGGCAGGATTGATCTGGGTCGCCCCATCTCTCCCCTCTCCTATGGTATCCCTAGTGCGGTCTTCGGAATCTCTAAATATACTCAAGAATAGGTCTAAAATATATATGGCAGGCTTGGAAAATTTACCCTTACATAAGAATTCTTTCAAAAGTAAAAGGGTCAATAGATTATTTGTAGCAATTAGCAAAATACAAAGTGATTGAAGAGAAGAGAACTTGCACACAGTTCTTGAAGGCACTCGGCAGGGAGATTGTTCCAGACATCTTGGCAAATTAAGCACAGATCTTCTGCGGATGTCGGCTCGCTCCAATCCTTCTGTCTGTTCATGTGATCCCAGACAGACTGGATGATATGAGATTAGTGGGGGCCACAGCAGCACTTCCAGGACTCCTTGTTCTTCCCAACGCTGAAGATAGTTCTTAAAGACATTGGCTGGATATTGGGGGTCGTTGTCGTGATGCAAAATGCAGTTGGAGCCAATAAAACATCTTCTATTTAAAACAAAAAAAAATCTAACTGTGCAGAATAGTTTCCGCACCGACCTAAGACCTTTATACAGTGCTGTATGCATCCTGACGCCACGGTCTGCATATAAAAGAATTACAGGCAGTGTGGAAATGTGAAGAACAAGGCAACAAAGTTTACTTCTAGAGGCATAGTTACATAGTAAGCAAGGCCATATGACATCTGTCCATCCAGGTGAGCCTATTAACCCCTCATGTGGATCCAGAGGAAAGCAAAAAGAAACAATGTAGAAACCAATTTTCCCCATTTAAAAAAAAAAATCCTTCCCAACTCCAATCTGGAAATCGGAATAATCCCCGGATCACCGACCCTTCTGAAGTTACTAATGAATGATTCTGCCTCATTGGGTTTTTCATGCCTTCCTCTGGATCAACAAAGGGGGTGGGAACAGGCTGAACTAGATGGAGGTTGTCTGCATTGAGCATAACATACTATGTTACTATAACATAATCTTTTATCGCTCCAAAAACATGTCTTGTACTTTGCTATCGAATTCACCATCACCACGGCAACAGGAGAGCATTCCAGTGTCTCACTGCTCTTACAGCAAAGAACCCACATCTATGTTGTAGAAACCTTCTATCCTTTAGATGTAGAGAGAGCCCCTTGTTACAGTCACAGTCCTGGGTATAATAGATGATGGGAGAGATCTCTGTACTGACCCCTGATATATCCATACATAGTTATTAGAGTGCCCCCTTGTTACAGTCCTGGGTATAAAAGATGATGGGAGAGATCTATGTACGGATCCCTGTATATTATACACAGTTATTAGAGTGCCCCCTTGTTACAGTCCTGGGTACAATAGATGATGGGAGAGATCTCTGTACTGACCCCTGATATATTATACATAGTTATTAGAGCGCCCCCTTGTTACAGTCCTGGGTATGATAGATGATGACAGAGATCTCTGTGCTGAACCCCTGATATATCTATACATAGTTATTAGAGCGCCCCCTTGTCACAGTCCTGGGTATAATAGATGATGGGAGAGAGCTCTGTACTAACCCCTGATATATCTATACACAGTTATTAGAGCGCCTCCTTGTTACCGTCCTGGGTATAATAGATGATGGGAGAGAGCTCTGTACTGACCCCTGATATATCTATACATAGTTATTAGAGCACCCCCTTGTCACAGTCCTGGGTATAATAGATGATGGGAGAGATCTCTGTACTGACCCCTGATATATCTATACATAGTTATTAGAGTGCCCTCTTGTTACAGTCCTGGGTATAATAGATGATGAGAGAGATCTCTGTACTGACTCCTGATATATCTATACATAGTTATTAGAGTGCCCTCTTGTTACAGTCCTGGGTATAATAGATGATGGCAGAGATCTCTGTGCTGACCCCTGATATATTATACATAGTTATTAGAGCGCCCCCTTGTTACAGTCCTGGGTATAATAGATGATGAGAGAGATCTCTGTACTGACCCCTGATATATCTATACATAGTTATTAGAGCACCCCCTTGTTACAGTCCTGGGTATAATAGATGATGGGAGAGATCTTTGTATTGTACCCTGATATATCTATACATAGTTATTAGAGCACCCCCTTGTCACAGTCCTGGGTATAATAGATGATGGGAGAGAGCTCTGTACTAACCCCTGATATATCTATACATAGTTATTAGAGCGCCCCCTTGTTACAGTCCTGGGTATGATAGATGATGACAGAGATCTCTGTGCTGAACCCCTGATATATTATACATAGTTATTAGAGCACCCCCTTGTCACTGTCCTGGGTATAATAGATGATGGGAGAGAGCTCTGTATTAACCCCTGATATATCTATACATAGTTATTAGAGCGCCCCCTTGTCACAGTCCTAGGTATAATAGATGATGGGAGAGAGCTCTGTACTAACCCCTGATATATCTATACACAGTTATTAGAGCGCCTCCTTGTTACCGTCCTGGGTATAATAGATGATGGGAGAGAGCTCTGTACTAACCCCTGATATATCTATACACAGTTATTAGAGCGCCCCCTTGTTACAGTCCTGGGTATAATAGATGATGGTAGAGATCTCTGTACTGACCCCTGATATATCTATACATTGTTATTAGACCGCCCCCTTGTTACAGTCCTGGGTATAATAGATGATGGGAGAGATCTCTGTACTGACCCCTGATATATTATACATAGTTATTAGAGCGCCCCCTTGTTACAGTCCTGGGTATGATAGATGATGAGCGAGATCTCTGTACTGACCCCTGATATATTATACATAGTTATTAGAGCACCCCCTTGTTACAGTCCTGGGTATAATAGATGATGGGAGAGATCTTTGTATTGTACCCTGATATATCTATACATAGTTATTAGAGCGCCCCCTTGTCACAGTCCTGGGTATAATAGATGATGGGAGAGAGCTCTGTACTAACCCCTGATATATCTATACATAGTTATTAGAGCGCCCCCTTGTTACAGTCCTGGGTATGATAGATGATGACAGAGATCTCTGTATTAACCCCTGATATATTATACATAGTTATTAGAGCACCCCCTTGTCACTGTCCAGGGTATAATAGATGATGGGAGAGAGCTCTGTATTAACCCCTGATATATCTATACATAGTTATTAGAGCGCCCCCTTGTTACAGTCCTGGGTATGATAGATGATGACAGAGATCTCTGTGCTGAACCCCTGATATATTATACATAGTTATTAGAGCACCCCCTTGTCACTGTCCAGGGTATAATAGATGATGGGAGAGAGCTCTGTATTAACCCCTGATATATCTATACATAGTTATTAGAGCGCCCCCTTGTCACAGTCCTGGGTATAATAGATGATGGGAGAGAGCTCTGTACTAACCCCTGATATATTATACATAGTTATTAGAGCGCCTCCTTGTTACCGTCCTGGGTATAATAGATGATGGGAGAGAGCTCTGTACTAACCCCTGATATATCTATACATAGTTATTAGAGCGCCCCCTTGTCACAGTCCTGGGTATAATAGATGATGGGAGAGAGCTCTGTACTAACCCCTGATATATCTATACACAGTTATTAGAGCGCCCCCTTGTTACAGTCCTGGGTATAATAGATGATGGGAGAGATCTCTGTACTGACTCCTGATATATTATACACAGTTATTAGAGCGCCCCCTTGTTACAGTCCTGGGTATAATAGATGATGGGAGAGATCTCTGTACTGACCCCTGATATATTATACATAGTTATTAGAGCGCCCCCTTGTTACAGTCCTGGGTCTAATAGATGATGAGAGAGATCTCTGTACTGACCCCTGATATATTATACATAGTTATTAGAGCACCCCCTTGTTACAGTCCTGGGTATAATAGATGATGGGAGAGATCTTTGTATTGTACCCCTGATATATCTATACATAGTTATTAGAGCACCCCCTTGTCACAGTCCTGGGTATAATAGATGATGGGAGAGAGCTCTGTACTAACCCCTGATATATCTATACATAGTTATTAGAGCGCCCCCTTGTCACAGTCCTGGGTATAATAGATGATGGGAGAGAGCTCTGTACTAACCTCTGATATATCTATACACAGTTATTAGAGCGCCCCCTTGTTACAGTCCTGGGTATAATAGATGATGGGAGAGAGCTCTGTACTAACCCCTGATATATCTATACACAGTTATTAGAGCGCCTCCTTGTTACCGTCCTAGGTATAATAGATGATGGGAGAGATCTCTGTACTGACTCCTGATATATTATACATAGTTATTAGAGCGCCCCCGTGTTACATTCCTGGGTATAATAGATGATGGGAGAGATCTCTGTACTGACTCCTGATATATTATACATAGTTATTAGAGCGCCCCCTTGTTACAGTCCTGGGTATAATAGATGATGGGAGAGATCTCTGTACTGACCCCTGATATATCTATACATAGTTATTAGAGCGCCCCCTTGTTACAGTCTCGGGTATAATAGATGATGGGAGACAGCTCTGTACTGACCCCTGATATATCTATACATAGTTATTAGAGCGCCCCCTTGTTACAGTCCTGGGTATAATAGATGATGGGAGAGATCTCTGTACTGACTCCTGATATATTATACACAGTTATTAGAGCGCCCCCTTGTTACAGTCCTGGGTATAATAGATCATGGCAGAGATCTCTGTACTGACCCCTGATATATCTATACATTGTTATTAGACCGCCCCCTTGTTACAGTCCTGGGTATTATAGATGATTGGAGAGATCTCTGTACTGACCCCTGATATATCTATACATAGTTATTAGAGCGCCCCCTTGTTACAGTCTTGGGTATAATAGATGATGAGAGAGATCTCTGTATTGTCCCCTAATATATCTATACATAGTTATTAGAGCGCCCCCTTGTTACAGTCCTGGGTATAATAGATGATGGGAGAGATCTTTGTATTGTACCCTGATATATCTATACATAGTTATTAGAGCGCCCCCTTGTCACAGTCCTGGGTATAATAGATGATGGGAGAGATCTCTGTACTGACCCCTGATATATTATACATAGTTATTAGAGCGCCCCCTTGTTACAGTCCTGGGTATAATAGATGATGGGAGAGATCTCTGTACTGACCTCTGATATATCTATACATAGTTATTAGAGCGCCCCTTTGTTACAGTCCTGGGTATAATAGATGATGGGAGAGATCTCTGTACTGACCCCGGATATATCTATACATAGTTATTAGAGTGCCCTCTTGTTACAGTCCTGGGTATAATAGATGATGGGAGAGATCTCTGTGCTAACCCCTGATATATTATACATAGTTATTAGACCACCCCCTTGTTACAGTCCTGGGTATAATAGATGATGGGAGAGATCTCTGTACTGACCTCTGCTATAGCTATACATTGTTATTAGAGCACCCCCTTGTTACAGTCTTGGGTATAATATATGATGGGAGAGATCTCTGTACTGACCTCTGATATATTATGCATAGTTATTAGAGCGCCCCCTTGTTACAGTCCTGGGTATAATAGATGATGGGAGAGATCTCTGTACTGACCTCTGATGTATTATACATAGTTATTAGAGTGCCCTCTTGTTACAGTCCTGGGTATAATAGATGATGGGAGAGATCTCTGTACTGACCCATGATATATTATACATAGTTATTAGAGTGCCCCCTTGTTATAGTCCTGGGTATAATAGATGATGGGAGAGATCTCTGTACTGACCCCTGATATATTATACACAGTTATTAGAGTGCCCTCTTGTTACAGTCCTGGGTATAGTAGATGATGGGAGAGATCTCTGTACTGACCCCTGATATATCTATACATAGTTATTAGAGCCCCCCCTTGTTACAGTCCTGGGTATAATAGATGATGGAAGAGATCTCTGTACTGTCCCCTGATATATCTATACATAGTTATTAGAGCGCCCCCCGGTTACAGTCCTGGGTATAATAGATGATGGGAGAGATCTCTGTACTGACCCCTGATATATTATACATAGTTATTAGCGTGCCCCCTTGTTACAGTCCTGGGTATAATAGATGATGGCAGAGATCTCTGTACTGACCCCTGATATATCTATACATAGTTATTAGAGCGCCCCCTTGTTACAGTCCTCGGTATAATAGATGATGGGAGAGCTCTCTGTACTGACCCCTGATATATCCATTAGTAGTTATTAGAGCACCCCCTTGTTACAGTCCTCGGTATAATAGATGATGGCAGAGATCTCTGTACTGACCCCTGATATATTATACATAGTTATTAGAGCACCCCCTTGTTACAGTCCTCTGTATAATAGATGATAGGAGAGATCTCTGTACTGACCCCTGATATATCTATACATAGTTATTAGAGCGCCCCCTTGTTACAGTCCTGGGTATAATAGATGATGAGAGAGATCTCTGTATTGTCCCCTAATATATCTATACATAGTTATTCGAGCGCCCCCTTGTTACAGTCCTGGGTATAATAGATGATGAGAGAGATCTCTGTACTGACCCCTGATATCACTATACATAGTTATTAGAGTGCCCCCTTTGTTACAGACCTGGGTATAATAGATGATGGGAGAGATCTCTGTACTGACCTCTGCTATAGCTATACATAGTTATTAGAGCGCCCCCTTGTTACAGTCTTGGGTATAATATATGATGGGAGAGATCTCTGTACTGACCTCTGATATATTATACATAGTTATTAGAGTGCCCCCTTGTTACAGTCCTGGGTATAATAGATGATGGGAGAGATCTCTGTACTGACCCCTGATATATTATACATAGTTATTAGGGCGCCCCCCTTGTTACAGTCCTAGGTATAATAGATGATGAGAGAGATCTCTGTACTGACCCCTGATATATCTATACATAGTTATTAGAGCCCCCCCCCCCCCCTTGTTACAGTCCTGGGTATAATAGATGATGAGAGAGATCTCTGTACTGACCCCTGATATATTATACATAGTTATTAGAGTGCCCCCTTGGTTCAGTCCTGGGTATAATAGATGATGGGAGAGATCTCTGTACTGACCCCTGATATATCTATACATAGTTATTAGAGCGCCCCCTTGTTACAGTCCTGGGTATAATAGATGATGGCAGAGATCTCTGTACTGACCCCTGATATATCTATACACAGTTATTAGAGCGCCCCCTTGTTACAGTCCTGGGTATAATAGATGATGGTAGAGATCTCTGTACTGACCCCTGATATATTATACATAGTTATTAGAGTGCCCTCTTGTTACAGTTCTGGGTATAATAGATGATGGAGAGATCTCTGTACTGACCCCTGATATATTATACATAGTTTTTAGAGTGCCCTCTTGTTACAGTCCTGGGTATAATAGATGATGGGAGAGATCTCTGTACTGACCCCTGATATATCTATATATAGTTATTAGAGTGCCCTCTTGTTACAGTTCTGGGTATGATAGATGATGGGACACAATTACTATTAAGCGGCACTACTACTGCTAAGGGGGCATTTGGGGACGCTATTAGTATTAAGGGGTTTCTTGGGGGTACATGGCACTATTATTGTACTATGTTGAGAGCGCCATTCCTGTTAATCTGACTTGTGGCTCGATTACTATTCATGAGGTTATTGTAGAGTCAGGTACCCTTGTACTAAACCTCCCCCGTAACCCTTCTAAATAAAATATAGACGTTAATCCGGGTTTCACATTAAATTGGCCACAGCAGACATTTTATTATCAAACAACATGGAGCAATAAATCGAATAGCAATAAAGAAAAGAGGGTAAAAGTCCTTGGAACTACAAAAGCCTGGAACCCCAAAACATATTTTAACAGGAACCAATACTTATCCCCAGCTGACACCTGCCTTGGCTCGAGGGGTATCACCAGCCACCAAGATGGCTGCCTTGATTAAACAATTTAGGACTCGACCCCGTGCGAGTCCCAAATGAGCAAGACCAATCACAACTGCTCCATGAATTAAGGGCACCATACTCAAGATGAAATTCCCTTCCACCAATTTACAGCCAAGTCTAAGGACCCCTCCCCTGCCACAGTGAGCAAGCCTTTTACCCCTCAAGCTTGCAAGACACCCCACAACAACAGGGCCTGCTCAATCCCTCCATGGATTGCAAAAGATCAATACCAACTCTATTTAAATGCACCCCATCATTCAACCAGTAGTTCCCATGCTCTTAATCCAAATGCCACATACTAATGTCTCCTTTTCGAACCACAAACACTGAATGGCCTAATTTAATTTTACACAAGCCTTATTCAATTTTTCCAGAGCAGGTGTTACGACAGTTTTTCCTTAGGATGGCCTCAGACCAAATTTTGATCAGCCCAGGGTCCTGGGACCAGAGGCGCAGGAGGTCATAGGGAATCTTAATCCAAATGCCACATACTAATGTCTCCTAATGTCTCATAGGGAATGTGTCTAATCGGCTTATGGAATCACCAGATACCCAAATCATTACCCCCAACATGTAGGACTAACACATCTGGGACCCTGTCAAGCCGGGCAGATTGATGTATCTTCGGCAATACCCAGTTCCAGATCATACCTCTAAATCCCAGACACCTAACAATCGCAACATTGCTGCCAAAGCCAACTTGCCACTTCAGTAGCCATCAAGCGAAAGGAATGGAGAACATAATGGGATCCATCTAGTTCCAAAACAGATGTCTTCCTAAAAACCGCCATAAAATAATACCGCCCACTTGCAAGCTCAGTAAGCAGTCAATCAAGACAAGGGAAACATCCCCTCACCCGGGACTCCACTTAAATCTAACTTTTTTCCCCCTCCATGAATGCCGAACCCACAGCTCAATTCTGTCAGCACAAACCACTATGTCTTCACTCAAGACCTCACCTAGCCTCACAGTTGAAGGAGCTACCAATTCTCCCACCCTTAATTCCCCAAAAATGCCAAGGAAAATGCAAATGTCAAAAATATAATCTCAGATGGCGAAGTACAAACTGAAGAGACAACTTCCAAAAGCTGCTCTAGTTTCTAAAAAGACACAGGCCTCCATCTATCTGACTGTACTTTATCCCTCCAGAAACCTCTCAAGGCTTGGACAATCAAAAAGGACTTTGTGACATCCCTGATTTCTCTCAACTGTAAGCCGAAGGCCAGGGCTGGCACAAATCCATTCAACTTTGCTATTGACCAGCCTTAGCTGCCTCTCCAAATATACATACAAAGTGCCCCCACCCTACTGTTGTTAGATACCGCATCGCCTAGATCTCACCCTCTCTTCCCAATGGATTCAAGCCGACTCATAAGCCATTCACGTATCCTGGGCGAGTAATGCCTAGATCAGATGTCCTGATGCTTGCAAACCATGTTCCAAAGCTGTGGAAGACCAGCTCTGCCACTGCATCTGGTACCAATGTTCGGAAATGCTTCCACTGAAAACGAGAGACCCAATTTGAATTTTTGACTCCTGGTACATGTACAGCAATCACCCACATGTTCAGGAGCAAGCATTCTAACACCAGTCGTCTAAGCCGCTGTATCACTGGAAGATGTACTAATGTTATTGAACACCTGTACAATGCTCGTGTTGTCACAGTTAAACTTTTTGTACTGTGCAACCTGTCAACCCAAATTACCACCACTACTAGTATAGGAAAAAGCTCTAAGAGAGTCAATTTCCTAATGAGTTCATCCGACACCCATTAGTCCAGTCACTTTTCAACACACCATTGACCATCACAAAAGTCCTAAACCCGATACTGCCCGCCACGACTGTAAAATGTTAATGTCAAAATTGTCAACGATCTCTGCCATCATGAGAGATCTACCAATGCATTGGTCCAAAAATACCTCCCAAACTACCAAATCATCTGTATGCTCCCTCGTGAGCTGCACATAATGATAGGGAGTCATCAGTCCATCTGTCACCCCCATCAATCTCTAACAGAAAACCCTTCCTATAGGCTTGATGCTGCAGACAAAGTTACGTTTTCTCAACAATAACTGCAGGTCCATAAGTAGATTTTTTTTTAAGTCGCCGAGTCCAGCTGACCTCTTTATGCAACAAGCTCAACTTGTCAGCCAGGAATCGAAATTCTATCTTATCAGTATCCAGTGTTGTACCAAGAAAACTAAGGCATGTTGACAGTACATCAGTTTTCTCTGGTGCTAGAGGTTTTTTAGAAGCCCCAAGCAGATCGGTGAGCTGGCTGCGCCAATGCATAAAAAGTCATCAAAGTAGTAAATAGAGGAACTGACACCTGCCACGTCATGCACTATCCACTCCATAAACCAGCTAAATTCCTCAAAATAAGCACAGTAAATGGAACAACCCATTGGTAAACATTGGCCGACGAAATAGCATCTATCCAAATAACATCCAAGTAGCCGAATACTCTGAGGTGTACAGGAAAAACCGGAAAGCCAACTCACTGTCCGTCTTTCCCAGTAGAGCCCCTTTTCTGTACCGCCACACCCAAACAACGGCTGCATCAAATGATGTATACATTACGGAGCACAGCTCCAGGTCTATTCCATCATTGACCGATGAACCCATGGAGTGGGACAAGTAATGAATCGGCCAAAACTTCTTTGGCTTCACTTTTGGTACAACCTCTAGGAGAGAAACTAACCTGTACAGAAAAGGGGGAATGCTGTAAAGCCCGGCCATATGGTCAAGGCTCACCTCTTTTGCCAATTTTTCTGCCACAACTGCAGGATACTGATAGGCTGATTTAAGATTTTTTTGTGGAGAAGTAGACCAGATGTGAAGGAGAAGGAATTTGGAAGCCATCTCTGAATCCTGCCAACAATAAGGATACCTTAACTTGATTGGGGAATCTATTTAGATATGGAAGCATTTTAGCGGTGCGTCATCCCTTTGGCCACCGTTAGATGCCCCTTTTCCCTTCCCCTTCCAAAAACAACAGGCCGCTCCATGGGACATGCCATTGCAGGGGGAGCAGACATGTTTAAATTTACGAATGACCCCTAACTTGCACTGGCCTTCATTAGATTGCCAGCACACAAGGTTTCTGACGCCCGGATTGCCCTGGCTGCCCGGAAGAATTTGTGTTTCCAGAGGTTCCAGCTGAATCGGCTCTTCTAGGAAAGGACTACCTATAATGAGAAGGTGCCATAACCCTTAACCAGAGGCCAATGTCTTCATGATCCCAACGAATGGTCGTATGGACTGCCTTCCTTCCTTCCTGCTCATCATGCTGGAGCCATGTTTGATCCCCATGTCTATGATGAAACTCTGCTATAGAATCCATATAGCAGAAAGCGCCAAATAATGTTCTGGCGACTCTTCACCTATAATGCTAAGATGGTGAACACCTGCAGCCAGTTCGTGAATGTCTGCGGGATCAAATACCATCTCCGCTTCTCTTCCTCCTCTTTTACTCTCCTCCCTTTGTCCAAATGTCCTCCTTTATTAGGTGTGCACTTAGTGAGCCCTCAAAGCAAAGTAGACTTCCGCTTTATCATCCAAACGAATACCGGCCCCTTCTTTTTCGTCTGAACCCTCGATGAAGAAGGATCCAAATTAAGCCGTTCTCTTTGAAATGCTGCAAGTTACCACACATGCAGATACTGCAATTGAGCTTCCTGATACCCCTGTCTCACATTCACAATGCACAAGTAAATCCCTAACACTCTCTACCAATACTCAAAGCATCTCTCTGTAAACCCCCACCTCCAGTCCCATGATCCCCACGAAACATGACCTAACCCAGTCCTCAACAAAGAACTCTGGACAAATAAAGGACATGGACAAAACATGGAGCCATGCTCACTAGACTCTACAGGACCCATGAGCCCAGCAGTCAGATATCGTGAATACAGCGGTAGTCGTTACTCTTCTGGATTCCAATCAGCTTATCCTCTCACTGAGCACTCTCATGGTTGGCTGGCTCCTTGACTGGAATGCTGCCAGTAGAACCTGCCACTGAAGTTGTTGCCTTTAAAGAACTGGCGAAGGAAGGCCTCGCCTCCAGCCTGCCACTTGTGCACCATTGCACTCGCCCGCCCAGATTCCTCTCAGGCCATGCTCCCCTGCCCAGTTTGGAAGTGAGAGGAACCTGACCTGGAGGGTCCATGGAGGGGCTTTCTGACCAGCGGCACAATCTGGGCATTACTTCAAGGCTCAGGCGTTTGTGGCTGAGCCCGGCATTAGTGCTGCTCATCAGGAGGAGGGGCAGAAAGGCTTGCAGAAATGTTTGCTAATGCCCCCACCACCTGCTGTACCAGCCAGTCATTACCATGGTCACCCGCAGCAGCGCAGAGCTGCTCCAGGATGTGGTCAATCCATATTAAGGGGGGTGCCATGTTCATCCTGCACGAAATGCACACCAGGTCCAGACCTGACACAAGGCTGTGTTCAACCGAACAAATGGGAAAACTAACCCTGCTCATAACCGGAAAAAGCCCTTACCTGAGAGCCAATAGACCGCTCTGAAAAGTACGAACTTGCTGAATGTCTCTCATCCTGCTACCTGACCCTAACAGGGGATAAGGGAGAATACCGAACCTCAGTGTAAATGACCCAGCATGTGCGAAACACACCGCAACTTAACTGATGGATGTACTGCTAACCACAGGAGGACTTGGACAACTCCTCCAACAGACACAACATCATACAGGACTTATCCATACGGGCCTGATGCATCTATGTCATAACAAGGAGCGAGCATACCAATCGTGCAACCCTAGACAGAAACTGTAGCACCTTACAAGAACGGCCTCAGTAACAACAGTCTGCAAAGGGAAATGGAAACCCAGAGAGGAACTAAAAGACGACGACCTGTCCTACTGACACAACGTCACAGCAGGAAAAGGAAAGACAAACAGCACACAGTTGTCTAGTGTATACAGTATGGCTGCTTATTATGTCACGTTCGGCCTGAGCGTAATGCCCACCGCGCCAAGGACGAAGGGGAATGCACACAAACGGACAACGAAACGAGTAAATGGGACTTGTGAGCTGCCATCAAGAATACCAACACACATCAGCAGATGGAATAGCTAAAGTACGTATCAGGTATTAGTTTGTGTTTTGGCCAAGATACTTAAGCTTACGAGCCGCAACAAGGGTCCTCGTTGTCTCGTGAGCACTTACTCTAACAAGACAACTCAAACCCCAATAGTACTGCCTGCAAGCGGGCGATCGTCTCAATAGGCCCAATGCTGGAACCTAGGGGCCCAGCTTGCCATAGATGGTAAATGGCATACAAACTGAGCAGGACACTATTCACACCAACAGACGAGGGAATACCACCCAGAACCTCATGCATGCAGGAACACCAAAGCAGAACATGCATGACTGCAAACACCAGGGTCCTGGGAGGGGATGAGATAATGGATAAATGTGCAGAAGACTGCTGGTGATTGCTGACTACAGCAATACACACCCAGCTAGCCCAATCATCCCACCCCTGTGGAGGTGTGCTCCTGGAAACCCATAGAACTACAGCTCCCAGGAGCACGATGTGACAGGATTTAGACGGCTGCTCTCCACTTCAAAGTCTGTCCTCTCCTACACTGACTCTTCTCGCTCAGAGCCCTGCTACTTCCTCCTAATGCTCCTCTCCTCTGCACTGCAGTTAACCCATTCACTACCTGTCCTTTCTCTCAAAACCCCACCATGTGGGCCTTCCCATGAGTCCTCAGGCCCCGATCTGGTCCTTTTATGGATCACAATTACAATTAAGGAGGCACTATTGGCACTATTAAGAGAGTACTTGTGGGCACTGCTGTAAAGAGAGCACTATTAGTTTGTAGGGGGCACAACAGTGGGCATTGCTACTATGTGAAGGATTAAAAGAGGTATTAGTTCTGTGTGGCAACACAAAGGGGCTGGAAGAAATCTTTATGGTGGTCGGGGCCAAGTGAAAAAGATGGGACATGTAAACCACAGAGAGGACATCACTGGTGAGTCCCTAAATATAGCGGTGCTGTAATCATTTATATTGTCTTTAGAGCACCAGTCTAAAACTGGCCCCTACCTCCGTACGATCACTGTATGGTGGGAATAACATGCTTTGGAATGCATCTCTATGATGCTGTGAGTTCGGATCAGTAGACCTGATGTGGGGTGTGGACACTTGTCTGTATTATGAGCACTATGTGAAGTTCTTGGATCTGATGCTGTATTTTTGGTATGAGCTTAGTTCTGGCACTGTATTTATGGTGTGAGCTTGGTTCTGGCACTGTATTTATGGTGTGAGCTTGGTTCTGGCACTGTATTTATGGTATGACCTTAGTTCTGGCACTGTTTTTATGGTATGAGCTTGGTTCTGGCACTGTATTTATGGTATGAGCTTGGTTCTGGCACTGTATTTATGGTATGAGCTTGATTTTGGTGGTATATGTTTATACTGAGGTTAATTCCGGGGACAAGTTTATTTTACATAGATAAACAGGTTACAGGATGAAACAAAACAGCTGGCTGGACACTGCCAAACTATACCCACACACGGTCGCCTAAATTTGTACTCCCATTGGCCACAGTTGTATGGTTGGGCTATGTGCGGCCATCCACACCATGTGTTTCGACTTTCAGGGTGGCCCTCTACTCATGGACCAGTGCTGCGTGTTTGCTCCCAAGGGCTAAAATTTACCCGCCAACCCTTGCAAAAGAGTCTACGTCCCTCTGGATTTCCTCTTCTTCTAGGGCATACGTGGCAATTTAGTATCTGAGGCCATGGAGTGACGTATAATCAGTATTTCAGTACCTGGTGTGCGGTGGACCAGCCTGAAAAAAAATCAAAGATCCACTAATGAGGCATACTTAAAGGTTTAGAGGCTTTTTTAACGTAACGATTATTGCTCAAACAGCTGCAAATGAGCGATAATCGTTCCATGTAGCCGCGGGCATCCTGCGATTTTCGTTTGAAGAATGGATTTTAGCTCCGCATAAAATCCATTGTTCAGAAGCTGAAAGATTGAGCAAATACCTTCCACTTCACTCCTCGTTCAGAAGACTGCAGGACACCGTCTACTGAGTGTGTTTTGCTTTGTACACATAATGTATACTGTGAGGAGAACAATGGGATCTGCCAGGAGATGGTTACACAGCTGGGCAAACAACTAGAGATGAGCGAGCATACTCGTCCGAGCTTGATGCTCGCTCGAGTATTAGGGTGCTCGAGATGCTCGTTACTTGAGACGAGAACCACACGGTACTCGTCTCGATTAAACGAGCACTGACCATTGAATCCAATGGAGCCGGCAATACAGCCGGCTCTATTGAAAGCAATGGGCTGCCGGCGTACGCGGGATGAATTGTCGGGAAGAGCTTAAATATATAAGCCCTTCCCAGCAATTCATCCAGAAATGTGTAACAATAAAAAAAAAAATATATATACTCACCTTGTCCCGGCAGACGAAGTTCAGCTCGGCCAGCCTGTAGTGGGTGTGAAGGGGGTGTGAGTCAGACCTGCCCCTGATTGGCTCAGCGCTGAGCCAATCAGAGGCAGGTCTCACTCACACCCATTTATGAATTCATGAATGGGTGAGTGAGTGCTGCCTCTGATTGGCTCAGGGGCAGCTCTCAGCTGAATGTCATTGCCATTAAAGCCATTCATACTTGATGCAAATACATCGCTAAATCTTTCAATCTGTCATCCATTTGAACAATTATCTTTGCGTGTGAAGGGACCTTAAGGTTCTAATTAGAGATGAGCGAGTATATTCGCTAAAGGTAATTGCTCAAGTGAACATTGCCTTTAGCGAGTATCTCCCCGCTCGAGACTGCAGGTTCGGGTGCCGGCGCGGGGGAGCGGTGAGTAGCGGCTGTCAGCAGGAGGGAGCGGGGGGGGGGGCAGGGAGAGAGAGATCTCCCCTTCGTTTCGCCCCGCTCTCCCCCGCAGCTCCGTGCCCGCCGCCGGCACCCGAACCTACACTCTCGAGCGGGGGAGATACTCGCTAAAGGCAATGCTCGCTCCAGCTCATCTATAGTTCTAATTAATTACCTTTCCATTGAAAATCCAGAGCCCAGGATAAAAGGTGGGATCACCAAATATGCGAGCTGCATGGGTTTGTTTTGGGGTATGCACCTCTTTTTATTGTGCCAGGATGGGCATTTATTTACAATATGCCTATAGCAGTCTTAAAGGGGTGTTCTGGGACTTCAACTATTCATGACGTGCCCTGAGGATCAGTAGTTGATCGATGTGGGCCTGTCGCTCGGGATCTTCACCAATCGCCTGATTGTTCGGCCTGCTGTCAGTGCAACTGGCTGGACGTTGTCACTGGGTCAACGCTGGCAGTGTAATACCGTATTCCCCCCAAATAAGACACTGTCTTATATTAATTTTTGCTCCAAAAGGGGCACAGTGTCTTATTTTCGGGGATGTCTTAATGCTTACCTAGCAGGCACTGTTCCGGTCCCTCTCGCTGTGCTCCAGGCGCTCTAGTAGTCTTTTGTGCCATCCTCAGCGGTGACAGAGCATTCTCTTCCTGGTAACATGTGTTGAATACCCCGCCTCTAGCAAGAGATTGCTGTGATTTATTCAGGAACGCTGTCTCAGCCAATCAGAGCCGTCGCTTGATGAGCCAATCACAGATATTGAATGAATGACCTCACTGAAATGCTATGATTGGCTCATCAAGTGCCGGCTGAGGACATCACAGAAGACTGCTGGAGCGCCTGGAGAGCAGCGAGAGGAACCCTGATGCCACCTGCTAGGTGAGTATATCTATTTTTTTCATGTAGTGTAGCAAGGGTTTATTTTCGGGGGAGGACTTATATTTCAAGCGCGGTAGCTCGGAAACACAGTAGCTGGCTTCACCTCCAGTTAAATCAGAGGGAGCGCTGCCTCACTGCAGTCAGGACCAGACGTCCAACCCTGATCACAGTGAGGAGCTAGAAGTGTAAGAGGAGGCAGCGCTCCCCCTGGGGGGTGGGGGGAATTACACTTCTGCCACTACTGACCAGCAATGACCAGGTCTGGTCCACTGCACTGACAGCAGGCCAATCAGATGATCGCTGGGGATCCCAAGTGCTGGACCTCTGTCGATCATCTATTGATGACTTATCCTTAGGATGGGCCATCAGTAGTTAAAGTCCCGGAATATCCCTTTAAATGTTCTTGAATTCGTTTTACTTCTGACATGTTACAGTAAAAAAAAAGAAAGACACAAACGAAGCAGTAAAGTATCACTTCCCTTTCTGGAGTGAACAGAGAAGAGCCGTGAGTTATTCATATAACAGTCACTTGACTAAAAGAGGAAGAAGAAGCAAATCAGACCAACTTCCAAATTAGAAGCGGCGCATGGAAATCAATATCCCCTTCTGCCAGGAGAAGAAATGTCCGAAAACAAACCCAACATTCAAATGGGGAAACGCAAAGTCCTATCAGAGCCTCAGCGCTCAGCAATCTGTAGGTTCTGACATATTTCCAGAAATGTAAAAAATTAGCGTTTTCGTATGTGTGATAGAACCGCATGTGTGATAGAACCGCATGTGTGACGGCACCGCATGTGTGACGGAACCGCATGTGTGACAGCACCGCATGTGTGACAGCACCGCATGTGTGATAGAACCGCATGTGTGATAGAACCGCATGTGTGACGGCACCGCATGTGTGACAGCACCGCATGTGTGACGGAACCGCATGTGTGACGGAACCGCATGTGTGACAGCACCGCATGTGTGACGGAACCGCATGTGTGACGGAACCGCATGTGTGACGGAACCGCATGTGTGACAGCACCGCATGTGTGACAGCACCGCATGTGTGACGGAACCGCATGTGTGACGGAATCGCATGTGTGATGGAACCGCATGTGTTACGGAACAGCATGTGTGACAGCACCGCATGTGTGACAGCACCGCATGTGTGACGGAACCGCATGTGTGACAGCACCACATGTGTGACGAAACCGCATGTGTGACAGCACCGCATGTGTGATGGAACCGCATGTGTGACGGAACCGCATGTGTGACGGAACCGCGTGTGTGACAGCACCGCATGTGTGACGGAACCGCGTGTGTGACGGAACCACATGTGTTACGGAACCGCATGTGTGACAGCACCGCATGTGTGACAGAACCGCATGTGTGACGGAACCGCATGTGTGACGGAACCGCATGTGTGACAGAACCGCATGTGTGACAGCACAGCATGTGTGACGGAACCGCATGTGTGACAGCACCGCATGTGTGACAGCACCGCGTGTGTGACAGCACCGCATGTGTGACGGAACCGTGTGTGTGACAGCACCGCATGTGTGATGGAACCGCATGTGTGACGGAACCGCGTGTGTGACAGCACCGCATGTGTGACGGAACCGCATGTGTGACGGAACCGCATGTGTGACGGAACCGCGTGTGTAACAGCACCGCATGTGTGATGGAACCGCATGTGTGACGGAACCGCATGTGTGACGGCACCGCGTGTGTGACAGCACCGCATGTGTGACAGAACCGCATGTGTGACAGAACCGCATGTGTTATGGAACCGCATGTGTGACAGCACCGCATGTGTGACAGAACCGCATGTGTGACAGCACCGCATGTGTGATGGAACCGCATGTGTGACAGAACCACATGTGTGACGGAACCGCATGTGTGACGGAACCGCATGTGTGACGGAACCGCATGTGTGACAGCACCGCATGTGTGACGGAACCGCATGTGTGACAGCACCGCATGTGTGACGGAACCGCATGTGTGACAGCACCGCATGTGTGACGGAACCGCATGTGTGACGGAACCGCGTGTGTGACAGCACCGCATGTGTGACAGCACCGCATGTGTGATGGAACCGCATGTGTGACAGAACCACATGTGTGACGGAACCGCATGTGTGACGGAACCGCATGTGTGACAGCACCGCATGTGTGACAGCACCGCATGTGTGACGGAACCGCATGTGTGACAGCACCGCATGTGTGACGGAACCGCGTGTGTGATGGAACCGCATGTGTGACGGAACCGCATGTGTGATGGAACCGCATGTGTTACGGAACAGCATGTGTGACAGCACCGCATGTGTGACGGAACCGCATGTGTGACAGCACCGCATGTGTGACAGCACCGCATGTGTGACGGAACCGCATGTGTGACAGCACCGCATGTGTGACAGCACCGCATGTGTGACGGAACCACATGTGTGACAGCACCGCATGTGTGACGGAACCGCATGTGTGACGGAACCGCATGTGTGACAGCACCACATGTGTGACGGAACCGCATGTGTGACAGCACCGCATGTGTGATGGAACCGCATGTGTGACAGAACCGCAAGTGTGACAGAACCGCATGTGTGACGGAACCGCGTGTGTGACAGCACCGCATGTGTGACGGAACCGCATGTGTGACAGCACCGCATGTGTGACGGAACCGCATGTGTGACGGAACCGCGTGTGTGACAGCACCGCTTGTGTGACGGAACCGCATGTGTGACGGAACCGCATGTGTGACGGAACCGCATGTGTGACGGAACCGCGTGTGTGACAGCACCGCATGTGTGACGGAACCGCATGTGTGACGGAACCGCATGTGTGACGGAACCGCGTGTGTAACAGCACCGCCTGTGATGGAACCGCATGTGTGACGGAACCGCATGTGTGACGGAACCGCGTGTGTGACAGCACCGCATGTGTGACAGCACCGCATGTGTGATGGAACCGCATGTGTTACGGAACCACATGTGTGACAGAACCGCATGTGTGACAGAACCGCATGTGTTATGGAACCGCATGTGTGACAGCACCGCATGTGTGACAGAACCGCATGTGTGACGGAACCGCATGTGTGACAGCACCGCATGTGTGACAGCACCGCATGTGTGACAGAACCGCATGTGTGACAGCACCGCATGTGTGACGGAACCGCATGTGTGACAGCACCGCATGTGTGACGGAACCGCATGTGTGACAGCACCGCATGTGTGATGGAACCGCATGTGTGACGGAACCGCATGTGTGACGGAACCGCGTGTGTGACAGCACCGCATGTGTGACAGCACCGCATGTGTGATGGAACCGCATGTGTGACAGAACCGCAAGTGTGACAGAACCGCATGTGTGACGGAACCGCGTGTGTGACAGCACCGCATGTGTGACGGAACCGCGTGTGTGACAGCACCGCATGTGTGACGGAACCGCATGTGTGACGGAACCGCGTGTGTGACAGCACCGCATGTGTGACGGAACCGCATGTGTGACAGCACCGCATGTGTGACGGAACCGCATGTGTGACGGAACCGCGTGTGTGACAGCACCGCATGTGTGACGGAACCGCATGTGTGACGGAACCGCATGTGTGACGGAACCGCGTGTGTAACAGCACCGCATGTGTGACGGAACCGCATGTGTGACGGAACCGCGTGTGTGACAGCACCGCATGTGTGACAGCACCGCATGTGTGATGGAACCGCATGTGTTACGGAACCACATGTGTGACAGAACCGCATGTGTGACAGAACCGCATGTGTTATGGAACCGCATGTGTGACAGCACCGCATGTGTGACAGAACCGCATGTGTGACGGAACCGCATGTGTGACAGCACCGCATGTGTGACAGCACCGCATGTGTGACAGAACCGCATGTGTGACAGCACCGCATTTGTGTGACGGAACCGCATGTGTGACAGCACCGCATGTGTGACGGAACCGCATGTGTGACGGAACCGCATGTGTGATGGAACCGCATGTGTGACGGAACCGCATGTGTGACGGAACCGCGTGTGTGACAGCACCGCATGTGTGACAGCACCGCATGTGTGATGGAACCGCATGTGTGACAGAACCGCATGTGTGACGGAACCGCATGTGTGACGGAACCGCATGTGTGACGGAACCGCATGTGTGACGGAACCGCATGTGTGACAGCACCGCATGTGTGACGGAACCGCATGTGTGACAGCACCGCATGTGTGACGGAACCGCATGTGTGACAGCACCGCATGTGTGATGGAACCGCATGTGTGACGGAACCGCATGTGTGACGGAACCGCGTGTGTGACAGCACCGCATGTGTGACAGCACCGCATGTGTGACAGCACCGCATGTGTGATGGAACCGCATGTGTGACAGAACCACATGTGTGACGGAACCGCATGTGTGACAGCACCGCATGTGTGACGGAACCGCATGTGTGACAGCACCGCATGTGTGACGGAACCGCATGTGTGACAGCACCGCATGTGTGACAGCACCGCATGTGTGACGGAACCGCATGTGTGACGGAACCGCATGTGTGACGGAACCGCATGTGTGACAGCACCGCATGTGTGACGGAACCACATGTGTGACAGCACCGCATGTGTGACGGAACCGCATGTGTGACAGCACCGCATGTGTGACGGAACCGCATGTGTGACGGAACCGCTTGTGTGACAGCACCGCATGTGTGATGGAACCGCATGTGTTACGGAACCGCATGTGTGACAGCACCGCATGTGTGACAGCACAGCATGTGTGACGGAACCGCATGTGTGACGGAACCGCATGTGTGACGGAACCGCATGTGTGATAGAACCGCATGTGTGACAGCACCACATGTGTGACAGCACCGCATGTGTGACGGAACCGCGTGTGTGACAGCACCGCATGTGTGACAGCACCGCATGTGTGACGGAACCGCATGTGTTACGGAACCGCATGTGTGACGGAACCGCATGTGTGACGGAACCGCATGTGTGACGGAACCGCATGTGTGACAGCACCGCATGTGTGACAGAACCGCATGTGTGACAGCACCGCATGTGTGATAGAACCGCATGTGTGACAGCACCGCATGTGTGACGGAACCGCATGTGTGACGGAACCGCATGTGTGACGGAACCGCATGTGTGACAGCACCGCATGTGTGATAGAACCACATGTGTGACAGCACCGCATGGTCCTATGAAGTCCTCTCTGCTGGCGTGATGCTTATGGGCGGGTACAGAAGTGCAGCATGGGCGCCTTGTCATACTTCGCTGCCCCCACCTATCTGTGACTGTCAGCAATGTGACCCCCGCCCCCCAATACTGGACACAACATATCTGTAATATCTGGAAGACAACTTTTATAACTCAGTGTGCAGCGTCCGAGGAGCGGGCCCTAAGTCTAGGAGACAGCGGGCTACGACTTGGGCCTTGTCACGGGGCTCTACCACCTCCCACCTGGAGGGTAGCACGGGACATGTCCAAGTAGCTGAGGGAAGGTCTACAAAAGAGTAACCCACAGTGCAGTTTACCTGGGCAATGGGTTGTCACAGGGGACGCCATTGTTCCTTACTCTGCGGTGAAAGCCCTTAGGATAGGTCATCAGTCACCCAGAAGTCCTGCTGATCAGCTGTTCACCAAAGCCAGCAATCTTGTGAACTGAGCTGATTTCTACAGGAAACGGACAGTTCCGTTTTTACTGTAGTGGCCAGGCTTGGTATTACAGGCCAAGCTCCCATTCAAATGAATGGAAACTTGGTCTGCATTGCCACGCCTGGCCACAACAGTAAGTGCAGCGCTGTCTGCTTCCTGCAGAAATCAGCTCAGTGCATGAGTGCACCAGCTTGGCAAACAACTGATTAGGGGTAGTCCTGAGCGACAGACCCCCACCAATCTACTATTGATGATTGTCCCGAAGACTAGCCATCAGTACTTTTACAACTAAACAAACTTTTTAAGCTTTGATCAGTTTGTTATGGCGGGGCACCTATGGGATGTATACTGGATCACGCATGGGCTCTCAGGAGCTGGCTTCAGATCTCCTACTCATGTACGGTCTTAGTCTATATTGGCAGGTATTTCTTCTAAGTGTAGGGCAGGCTTGGGTTACTAGAGATAAGTTATTGCGCCCCTCCTTCTGTGCCCTGTCTTATCTGCGCAGGGTATTGGTCTGACTCGTAAATGTCTGACAATGGTATAAATCAACAAAAGGAGAAGGAGCTACATGACTAATCGCCACCTCTCTGTGCCAACACTGCCCTGCTCCTGCCATGGTCATTAGGGACGACACATTCCTTTGCTGCAGCCAATCGCTGGCCTCACCCCCCGTGGCCAATGAGCGGCTGAAGCAGTCGCATGTCATCACGGGGACCAAGTAGGCAAACAGGTGACTGCTAAGGTGGGGCTCCTTGCTTCTTCTGTTCTGGCATACCATTGTCAGCTGGTTGTAGACCATCTCATGGGGTTGGACGATTCCTTTATACAGTCGGCCTACTCTAAGATGACTTGTGTTAAAATGTTTTGTGGTGAAACATCTCTCTAAGTGCGGGCCAATAGGGGTCTCGTTACCTTCCACTGCCTGTTATCAAATGATGCCACTCTCTAGTAAGAAAGAAAACAAGACAGAGCATGGAAAGCAGAGGAGGCTGATGATTCATGCTGCCCCTAGAAGTCTATAGAGGGGAAAGGGGGGGGGGGGGTACAGGTGCTACAACAGCGAATAGTTCTAAAATATTGGAATTCTATCTACACTGCTCAGTACGTCCCTAGTGTCCGCCATGGTGAGGTTATGTCTGTGTGTGTTACAGTTAGAGAACATAATCTGCTGTTCTCTCTGTGTGTAGTGTATAGGAGATGACCTAGCAGCAGGCTATACGGCCTGCGGAGGGGGCAATGGTGATAACTGCAGGATATAAGCCATATAATGGGCAGATATAGGTAGTGCTATTCCTCATGTACCTGCAGGCCACTCATAGTGCAGGTATGCTCTAAAGGGATTCTGGCACCACCATTATGCATTTGAAGCTGTTCCAATAATGCTCCCTGCCATATTGCACAAAGGCTGAACACCTTTACCACAACAAGCGTGGATTCTACTTTTGCAAAAACTCACTTTTAATAATTCTCATGGTAAATGCAAATTGGCCAACCCCGAGTCACAAAGGTGGGCCACGCAGGGCCCGAGTCACAAAGGTGGGCCGAGCACGGCCCGAGTCACAAAGGTGGGCCGAGCACGGCCCGAGTCACAAAGGTGGGCCGAGCACGGCCCGAGTCACAAAGGTGGGCCACGCAGGGCCCGAGTCACAAAGGTGGGCCACGCAGGGCCCGAGTCACAAAGGTGGGCCACGCAGGGCCCGAGTCACGTTGTCCGGACTTCCATCACGCCCCTCCAGCATTCTGGCATCTCCGGCAGCAAGGAGAGGGGCGTGATGGAAGGCTGGCCCATGTGACTCAAGGCTCAGCGACAAAGGGAGGTGCCGGAATGCTGGAGGTGTGAGGAAAGGCTGGAAAGAGTGACTTGGTTGGCAAGGTGGGACAATTTGCATATACCGCAAGTGAGTTTTTGGAAAAATAGAATGCATGATTGTTCTAAAAGTCCGATGTGCAGATTTTGTATAATATGGCAGAGGACAGTATTGGGCCAGTTTAAAAGGCATAATGCTGGTGACAGAATCCACATAATGGGGTCCGTTGGGTTCCAGTGATTTATCCGCCATTTAATGGGACAAATAGCGCGGCATTGAGAACTATTGTCTATGTAAAAACAAACACCAATATGTGAGGGGCTTAAACCTGCGATTGTTTGATCGCTCCTGCATATAATGTAATACATAGTACTGCATTATACCGCAATCTGACGGGCAGGGTATCAAGCCATGCCACAGACATGGCTTCATAGGTAATCTGCAATAGCAGAGTTTGGGGCCTTCAGAAGGCACCCGGCTGCCATAACAACCAAGGGGAAGCCGCTCGGGACTCTTGAACTTTGATCTGGGCATTTAAATACCATTGTCTGAATTGACTGTGCCATTTAAAGGGTTAATAGCCACCATTACTGTGAGCGCCGATGGCAGCTGCTGCTGGCGCAATTCAGCTGTGGGTAACAACCGTCACACACATTGTATGGAGCGGAATCTGTTCCCAGTCCCCCTCCATACAAACCCGCATGTCCAGGACATAACTTTGTGTTCTGCATCATAAAGGGGTTAAAGACGCAGATTAATGCGTACTTGAGTTTTCAACACATTTTCTAAGAATCCCCCAGGTCCTTACCCTTATTTGCTGCTGTTTGTACTGTTTCTTCTATTGCTCTGCTGTTTGCAATTCACTTTCAGGCAGTGGTATATAGTAAGTCTTTACTGCACACCCTGCCAGTAGTTCCCTGTCTTGCACTCCCTCACCCTTTCTTGCGATGCTGCATTGCATTGTCACTTGTCCAATCAGCAGGGAGACAGTATCTGAATGCCCGCCCCTCTGTACTCACAGGATGACCAGGCGCTTAGAGACATTCTGGCCCAATGGTTAGTAAAGCCACTATAAAGTGTATGTCATGTGTGCACACACACACCCACACGCTGTAACAGCAGGAGAAGCAGAAACTGTGATTGTTATCGCAGTGTCTGCAAATCTGTCAGCCTGCAGCCTCTGAGTGCACAGGAGCCGCTTGTCCTTTGTGTTTGTTACTACAGAAGCGCTAATGACAGAGAGTGGTTGCAGAGAAGCTGGAAGGGAGCCCCCTAGTGGCAGCTACTTCAAATGTGATTTACAGTAAAGCAACAACATTTATAATGCAAGTACATGACAGGAATGCTGAGACTGACGCAAACCGAAGATGAGCAGAAGTTGTCTGAAAAGTTACCGTCCCTTCAACACAAAATGACCTCAACGCTTAAACTTCAGTGTCTGCCCCCCCCCCCCCCCCAGTGTGTTTAGCAGGATTAAGTGGCTATCAATCTTCAATGCTGGAGCCAGTTAATGCTGGACTGCAAGCAAACCTTGACCTGAAGGGCGCTGCGAGGCTCGTAGGCGCTGCTCACAGCTGCATTGTTCACATCTATCATGAGAGTAAAACGATGAAAACGACAGAAGCGTCAGGTCTCACACCTCGAATATATAGTGGCAGCCTGGGGGGACTACAACCTCTTCCATCTTCACCTGCAGCTTCTGAGGCCTCTTTTCCAGTCTCTGCTTTTTAGTGTCGTTCTCAGCGTCAGTAATGTCGCCGTCTGCATCTCAGGGCGTTTCCGAATAGCTTCTTCTTTACTTCTGTTTCTAGAGGTGATTTCTTCCCTCAAGACGTCTCCAGTTTTCACAGACGGTTCCCCTGTAGCGCCTGGTCACCCTCTAGGCATAATTTGTCATGCTTTACTGCTTGCATCTCAAGATTTTCCAACAGGGTCCTCATCCCCTCTCCCGGTTGTTGGAGCATGCTCTCCAGCTCTTCTTGTACCAGCGTTCCCTTCTCAGCATCCATCTTGGTGCCTCACCAGTCTTGTATCTCCGTGCGGACCCGCTTGTGAAGCCATTCTTCAGCATTGTTTGCTCCCCAGTAGGCTGCTGTTCACACGGCTTCTGTTTCTTCTCCCAGTTGGCCACCATCTGACGTTGGTGACCGAGCTCCACAGTAATATCTTCTACTTCCTGCTGACGACTCGTGTTAATCTTCTCTAATTTATCATAACTGCTTTTTCTTCAGACCATAGATTTGTAGCTTCCTCTAGGATTTCGCTCTTTTCCTCTTCACCGTCAGGCAAGGTTCTCCTCAGCTGTCTTTTCCATATCTGCAGCCATATTCTGAAGTACTGAAATCGACTTTACCAGGTTTCTTCTTTGTTTCTACCGTGTTTCCCGGAAAATAAGACAGTGTCTTATATTAATTTTTGTTCAAAAAGGTTTAACTTTTTTACATGTATAGCTGCCTGGACACTATTTAAATTGATTTTTTAAATTAACTGTTAGCAGGGCTTAATTTTGGAGTAGGGCTTATATTTCAAGCATCCTCAAAAAGCCTGAGAAATCATTTTGCATCCTCAAAAATTCTGGAAAATCATGCCATGTCGTATTTTCAGGGAAACAGGGTACAACTACCACTAAGGCTAATTTCACACGAGGGAGTGTGATATCAGGCCAAGAAACACATATTACACACACCAACATGTGATCTGGGAGTTTTATGTACATGATGGATGGATGATATGTCACCTTCTATGGAGCCTCATGGGATCTGGGAGATTTATGTACATGATGGATGGATGATATGTCACCCTCTATGGACCCTAATGGGATCTGGGAGCTTTATGTACATGATGGATGGATGATATGTCACCCTCTATGGAGTCTCCTGGGATCTGGGAGCTTTATGTACATGATGGATGGATGATATTTCCCTCTCTATGGAGCCTCATGGGATCTGGGAGCTTTATGTACATGATGAATGGATGATATGTCACCTTCTATGGAGCCTCATGGGATCTGGGAGCTTTATCTACATGATGGATGGATGATATGTTACCTTCTATGGAGCCTCATGGGATCTGGGAGCTTTATGTGCATGATGGATGGATGATATGTTACCTTCTATGGAGCCTCATGGGATCTGGGAGCCTTATGTACATGATGGATGGATGATATGTCACTCTCTATGGAGCCTCATGGGATCGGGGAGCTTTATGTACATGATGGATGGATGATATGTCACCCTCTATGGACCCTAATGGGATCTGGGAGCTTTATGTACATGATGGATGGATGATATGTCACCCTCTATGGAGTCTCCTGGGATCTGGGAGCTTTATGTACATGATGGATGGATGATATTTCCCTCTCTATGGAGCCTCATGGGATCTGGGAGCTTTATGTACATGATGAATGGATGATATGTCACCTTCTATGGAGCCTCATGGGATCTGGGAGCTTTATCTACATGATGGATGGATGATATGTTACCTTCTATGGAGCCTCATGGGATCTGGGAGCTTTATGTGCATGATGGATGGATGATATGTTACCTTCTATGGAGCCTCATGGGATCTGGGAGCCTTATGTACATGATGGATGGATGATATGTCACTCTCTATGGAGCCTCATGGGATCGGGGAGCTTTATGTACATGATGGATGGATGATATTTCCCTCTCTATGGAGCCTCATGGGATCTGGGAGCCTTATGTACATGATGGATGGATGATATGTCACCCTCTATGGAGCCTCATGGGATCTGGGAGCTTTATATACATGATGAATGGATGATATGTCACCCTCTATGGAGCCTCATGGGATCTGGGAGCTTTATGTACATGATGGATGGATGATATGTCACACTCTATGGAGCCTCATGGGATCTGGGAGCTTTATGTACATGATGGATGGATGATATGTTACCTTCTATGGAGCCTCATGGGATCTGGGAGCTTTATGTACATGATGGATGGATGATATGTTACCTTCTATGGAGCCTCATGGTATCTGTGAGCTTTATGTACATGATGGATGGATATGTCACCTTCTATGGAGCCTCATGGGATCTGGGAGCTTTATGTACATGATGGATGGATGATATGTCACCCTCTATAGAGCCTCATGGGATATGGGAGATTTATCTACAGGATGGATGGATGGATGATATGTCACCTTCTATGGAGGCTCATGGGATCTGGGAGCTTTATGTACATGATGGATGTATGATATGTCACCCTCTATGGAGCCTCATGGGATCTGGGAGCTTTATGTACATGATGGATGGATGATATGTTACCTTCTATGGAGCCTCATGGGATCTGGGAGCTTTATGTGCATGATGGATGGATATGTCACCTTCTATGGAGCCTCATGGGATCAGGGAGCTTTATGTACATGATGGATGGATGATATGTCACCCTCTATGGAGCCTCATGGGATCTGGGAGCCTTATGTACACGATGGATGATATGTCACTCTCTATGGAGCCTCATGGGATCTGGGAGCTTTATGTACATGATGGATGGATGATATGTCACTCTCTATGGAGCCTCATGGGATCTGGGAGCTTTATGTACATGATGGATGGATGATATGTTACCTTCTATGGAGCCTCATGGGATCTGGGAGCTTTATGTACATGATGGATGGATGATATGTTACCTTCTATGGAGCCTCATGGGATCTGGGAGCTTTATGTACATGATGGATGGATGATATGTTACCTTCTATGGAGCCTCATGGGATCTGGGAGCTTTATGTACATGATGAATGGATCTGTCACCTTCTATGGAGCCTCATGGGATCTGGGAGCTTTATGTACATGATGGATGGATGATATGTCACCCTCTATGGAGCCTCATGGGATCTGGGAGCTTTATGTACACGATGGATGATATGTCACTCTCTATGGAGCCTCATGGGATCTGGGAGCTTTATGTACATGATGGATGGATGATATGTCACTCTCTATGGAGCCTCATGGGATCTGGGAGCTTTATGTACATGATGGATGGATGATATGTCACTCTCTATGGAGCCTCATGGGATCTGGGAGCTTTATGTACATGATGGATGGATGATATGTCACTCTCTATGGAGCCTCATGGGATCTGGGAGCTTTATGTACACAATGGATGATATGTCACTCTCTATGGAGCCTCATGGGATCTGGGAGCTTTATGTACATGATGGATGGATGGATATGTCACTCTCTATGGAGCCTCATGGGATCTGGGAGCTTTATGTACATGATGGATGGATGATCTGTCACCTTCTATGAAGCCTCATGGGATCTGGGAGCCTTATGTACATGATGGATGGATGATATGTCACCTTCTATGGAGCCTCATGGGATCTGGGAGCTTTATGTACATGATGGATGGATGATATGTTACCTTCTATGGAGCCTCATGGGATCTGGGAGCTTTATGTACATGATGGATGGATGATATGTTACCTTCTATGGAGCCTCATGGGATCTGGGAGCTTTATGTACATGATGAATGGATATGTCACCTTCTATGGAGCCTCATGGGATCTGGGAGCTTTATGTACATGATGGATGGATGATATGTCACCCTCTATGGAGCCTCATGGGATCTGGGAGCTTTATGTACACGATGGATGATATGTCACTCTCTATGGAGCCTCATGGGATCTGGGAGCTTTATGTACATGATGGATGGATGATATGTCACTCTCTATGGAGCCTCATGGGATCTGGGAGCTGTATGTACACGATGGATGATATGTCACTCTCTATGGAGCCTCATGGGATCTGGGAGCTTTATGAACATGATGGATGGATGGATATGTCACTCTCTATGGAGCCTCATGGGATCTGGGAGCTTTATGTACATGATGGATGGATGATATGTCTCCCTCTATGGAGCCTCATGGGATCTGGGAGCTTTATGTACATGATGGATGGATGATCTGTCACCTTCTATGAAGCCTCATGGGATCTGGGAGCCTTATGTACATGATGGATGGATGATATGTCACCTTCTATGGAGCCTCATGGGATCTGGGAGCTTTATGTACATGATGGATGGATGATATGTCACCCTATATAGTGGAGGTTTTCTGGTTAACCATGATATGTTACAAAGGTCATTACTGGGTCAGATGAGATGGAAGAGAGTGAGTTCTGCCCAGTGATGGACAGGTTGGCAGCAGCAGATGATTGGCTGAAGAAAATTGGCGGGAAATGCCTGTGGTCGTCAGGCAGAATCTGGTGGCCTGGCAGTGGCTGGTGATTGGTCCAGAGGAACAGGCTGAGAGGAGCAGCAGTGTGATATGGAGGTGCATAGATGTGGGCCATCATCATCTGGAAAGGAAGCAGCATGCAGCATCCCGGTGACAGCTCCCTGTTCCTGTCAGCTCCCCTCACAATTCCTGTCAGCTCCCCTCACAATTCCTGTCAGCTCCCCTCACAGTTCCTGTCACAGCTTCAGATCCTCTGTGAAGATGGAGGACCTTCTGCAGCGGCTGATTGTCAGCGTGTATGAAGCGGACAGTGAGGAATAGCTGCACAGATGTCTGGAATCCCCTGTGCTTCAGGCTAGGATTTATCAGCAGCGCCGGCCAGGAGGAGCAGAACAGGCAGAGGACATTGTGTGAACACTTGTATCTGAGGAGGACTTGAATGCCACCAGCGAAGCAAACGTAGGGGCTGCCTTTACCTTCATCCGATCGTGACTGAAACCTGGCAGCGGGAACAGTGCCCAGCAGGTGCCACGCCAGGAGGAACAGTGCCACCAGATTACAACACCAAGTCCTGTGCTGCTGCAGGTGGATGGTACAGGTGAAACTCTACAAGATGGCGACGGCACCTTTGCCAAGTCCTGTACTGCTGCAGGTGCAGGATACGGGTGAAGCTCTACAAGATGACGACGGCACCTCTGCCAAGTCCTGTGCTGCTGGAGGCGCAGCGTACAGGCGCAGCTCTTCAAGTTGGTGAGACCCCCGGTAGCCAGGTGGTACTCCTGGTTACTGGCACCTGTGTATAGAAGGATTTAGCGTGTGTACCACTTGGGAGTGATTGCGCACAGCGGTTTTTGTGTTTGGTTTTTTGGTGGTCCGGAGCCAGGAGTGGGTCCATTATGGGGAAGACATGCAAATATTTCCATCATACTTTCTCTCTGCACCTGGTTGTGGCTTAGAAGGTGCTGGGCATGGGGGCCATCGTGTGAGGGCCCCCTAAAGTAGATTGGTCAGTTTTAAATGTGTTAGTGTTAACCCCTACTAGGCTGTAAAGGAAGGGCTGGTCAGGGTGATGAGGGGGAATGTATGTTTGCCTAACAACTGTGTTTTATTAATGGTTTAATCTCTGAGCTGAAGTAACTGAGCGCAGCACTGAGGTAACTGAGCTCCGAGATAACTGAGCGCAGCACTGAGGTAACTGAGCACAGCACTGAGGTAACTGAGCGCAGCACTGAGGTAACTGAGCACAGCACTGAGGTAACTGAGCGCAGCACTGAGGTAACTGAGCACAGCACTGAGGTAACTGAGCGCAGCACTGAGGTAACTGGGCACTGCAGGAGACTGTCAGCTCTGAGATAACCACTGTATGCAGACTGTCAGCTGTGAGGTAACCGCTGTATACAGACTGTCAGCTGTGAGGTAACCGCTGTATGCAGACTGTCAGCTGTGAGGTAACCGCTGTATGTAGACTGTCAGCTGTGAGGTAACCACTGTATGCAGACTGTCAGCTGTGAGGTAACCTCTGTATGCAGACTGTCAGCTGTGAGGTAACCACTGTATGTAGACTGTCAGCTGTGAGGTAACCACTGTATGCAGACTGTCAGCTCTGAGGTAACCACTGTATGCAGACTGTCAGCTCTGAGGTAACCACTGTATGCAGACTGTCAGCTCTGAGGTAACCACTGTATGCAGACTGTCAGCTGTGAGGTAACCACTGTATGCAGACTGGCAGCTGTGAGGTAACCACTGCATGCAGACTGTCAGCTGTGAGGTAACCACTGTATGCAGACTGTCAGCTGTGAGGTAACCACTGTATGTAGACTGTCAGCTGTGAGGTAACCACTGCATGCAGACTGTCAGCTCTGAGGTAACCACTGTATGCAGACTGTCAGCTGTGAGGTAACCACTGTATGCAGACTGTCAGCTGTGAGGTAACTACTGTATGCAGACTGTAAGCTGTGAGGTAACCACTGTATGCAGACTGTCAGCTGTGAGGTAACCACTGTATGCAGACTGTCAGCTGTGAGGTAACCACTGTATGCAGGCTGTCAGCTGTGGGGTAACCACTGTATGCAGACTGTCAGCTCTGAGGTAACCGCTGTATGTAGACTGTCAGCTGTGAGGTAACCACTGTATGCAGACTGTCAGCTGTGAGGTAACCACTGTATGCAGACTGTCAGCTGTGAGGTAACCACTGTATGCAGACTGTCAGCTCTGAGGTAACCACTGTATGCAGACTGTCAGCTGTGAGGTAACCACTGTATGCAGACTGTCAGCTGTGAGGTAACCACTGTATGCAGACTGTCAGCTCTGAGGTAACCACTGTATGCAGACTGTCAGCTCTGAGGTAACCACTGTATGCAGACTGTCAGCTCTGATGTAACCACTGTATGCAGACTGTCAGCTGTGAGGTCACCACTGTATGCAGACTGTCAGCTCTGAGGTAACCACTGTATGCAGACTGTCAGCTGTGAGGTAACCACTGTATGCAGACTGTCGGCTGTGAGGTAACCGCTGTATGCAGACTGTCAGCTGTGAGGTAACCACTATATGCAGACTGTCAGCTCTGAGGTAACCACTGTATGCAGACTGTCAGCTCTGAGGTAACCACTGTATACAGACTGTCAGCTGTGAGGTAACCACTGTATGCAGACTGTCAGCTGTGGGGTAACCGCTGTATGCAGACTGTCATCTGTGAGGTAACCACTATATGCAGACTGTCAGCTCTGAGGTAACCACTGTATGCAGACTGTCAGCTCTGAGGTAACCACTGTATACAGACTGTCAGCTCTGAGGTAACCACTGTATGCAGACTGTCAGCTGTGAGGTAACCACTGTATGCAGACTGTCAGCTCTGAGGTAACCACTGTATACAGACTGTCAGCTCTGAGGTAACCACTGTATGCAGACTGTCAGCTGTGAGGTAACCACTGTATGCAGACTGTCAGCTGTGAGGTAACCACTGCATGCAGACTGTCAGCTGTGAGGTAACCACTGTATACAGACTGTCAGCTCTGAGGTAACCACTGTATGCAGACTGTCAGCTGTGAGGTAACCACTGTATGCAGACTGTCAGCTGTGAGGTAACCACTGCATGCAGACTGTCAGCTGTGAGGTAACCACTGTATGCAGACTGTCAGCTCTGAGGTAACCACTGTATGCAGACTGTCAGCTGTGAGGTAACCACTGTATGCAGACTGTCGGCTGTGAGGTAACCACTGTATGCAGACTGTCAGCTGTGAGGTAACCACTGCATGCAGACTGTCAGCTGTGAGGTAACCGCTGTATGCAGACTGTCAGCTCTGAGGTAACCGCTGTATGCAGACTGTCAGCTCTGAGGTAACCACTGTATGCAGACTGTCAGCTCTGAGGTAACCACTGCATGCAGACTGTCGGCTGTGAGGTAACCACTGTATGCAGACTGTCAGCTGTGAGGTAACCACTGTATGCAGACTGTCAGCTCTGAGGTAACCACTGTATGCAGACTGTCAGCTGTGAGGTAACTACTGTATGCAGACTGTAAGCTGTGAGGTAACCACTGTATGCAGTCTGTCAGCTCTGAGGTAACCGCTGTATGCAGACTGTCAGCTGTGCGGTAACCACTGTATGCAGACTGTCAGCTGTGAGGTAACCACTGTATGCAGACTGTCAGCTCTGAGGTAACCACTGTATGCAGACTGTCAGCTCTGATGTAACCACTGTATGCAGACTGTCAGCTGTGAGGTAACCACTGTATGCAGACTGTCAGCTCTGAGGTAACCACTGTATGCAGACTGTCAGCTCTGAGGTAACCACTGTATGCAGACTGTCAGCTGTGAGGTAACCACTGTATGCAGACTGTCAGCTCTGATGTAACCACTGTATGCAGACTGTCAGCTGTGAGGTAACCACTGTATGCAGACTGTCAGCTGTGAGGTAACCGCTGTATACAGACTGTCAGCTCTGAGGTAACCATTGTATGCAGACTGTCAGCTGTGAGGTTACCACTGTATGCAGACTGTCAGCTGTGAGGTAACTACTGTATGCAGACTGTAAGCTGTGAGGTAACCACTGTATGCAGACTGTCAGCTGTGAGGTAACCACTGTATGCAGACTGTCAGCTGTGAGGTAACCACTGTATGCAGGCTGTCAGCTGTGGGGTAACCACTGTATGCAGACTGTCAGCTCTGAGGTAACCACTGTATGCAGACTGTCAGCTCTGAGGTAACCGCTGTATGTAGACTGTCAGCTGTGAGGTAACCACTGTTTGCAGACTGTCAGCTCTGAGGTAACCGCTGTATGTAGACTGTCAGCTGTGAGGTAACCACTGTATGCAGACTGTCAGCTGTGAGGTAACCACTGTATGCAGACTGTCAGCTCTGAGGTAACCACTGTATGCAGACTGTCAGCTGTGAGGTAACCACTGTATGCAGACTGTCAGCTGTGAGGTAACCGCTGTATGCAGACTGTCAGCTGTGAGGTAACCGCTGTATGCAGACTGTCAGCTGTGAGGTAACCGCTGTATGCAGACTGTCAGCTGTGAGGTAACCCCTGTATGCAGACTGTCAGCTCTGAGGTAACCCCTGTATGTAGACTGTCAGCTGTGAGGTAACCACTGTATGCAGACTGTCAGCTGTGAGGTAACCACTGTATGCAGACTGTCAGCTGTGAGGTAACCACTGTATGCAGGCTGTCAGCTGTGGGGTAACCGCTGTATGCAGACTGTCAGCTCTGAGGTAACCGCTGTATGTAGACTGTCAGCTGTGAGGTAACCACTGTATGCAGGCAGTCAGCTGTGAGGTAACCTCTGTATGCAGACTGTCAGCTGTGAGGTAACCACTGTATGCAGACTGTCAGCTGTGAGGTAACCGCTGTATGCAGACTGTCAGCTGTGAGGTAACCACTGTATGCAGGCTGTCAGCTGTGGGGTAACCACTGTATGCAGACTGTCAGCTCTGAGGTAACCGCTGTATGTAGACTGTCAGCTGTGAGGTAACCACTGTATGCAGGCAGTCAGCTGTGAGGTAACCTCTGTATGCAGACTGTCAGCTGTGAGGTAACCACTGTATGCAGACTGTCAGCTGTGAGGTAACCACTGTATGCAGACTGTCAGCTGTGAGGTAACCACTGTATGCAGACTGTCAGCTGTGAGGTAACCACTGTATGCAGGCTGTCAGCTGTGGGGTAACCACTGTATGTAGACTGTCAGCTGTGAGGTAACCACTGTATGCAGGCAGTCAGCTGTGAGGTAACCTCTGTATGCAGACTGTCAGCTGTGAGGTAACCACTGTATGCAGACTGTCAGCTGTGAGGTAACCGCTGTATGCAGACTGTCAGCTGTGAGGTAACCACTGTATGCAGACTGTCAGCTGTGAGGTAACCACTGTATGCAGACTGTCAGCTGTGAGGTAACCACTGTATGCAGACTGTCAGCTGTGAGGTAACCACTGTATGCAGACTGTCAGCTGTGAGGTAACCACTGTATGTAGACTGTCAGCTGTGAGGTAACCACTGTATGCAGGCAGTCAGCTGTGAGGTAACCACTGTATGCAGGCAGTCAGCTCTGAGGTAACCACTGTATGTAGACTGTCAGCTGTGAGGTAACCACTGTATGCAGGCAGTCAGCTGTGAGGTAACCACTGTATGCAGACTGTCAGCTGTGAGGTAACCACTGTATGTAGACTGTCAGCTGTGAGGTAACCACTGTATGCAGGCAGTCAGCTGTGAGGTAACCACTGTATGCAGGCAGTCAGCTCTGAGGTAACCACTGTATGTAGACTGTCAGCTGTGAGGTAACCACTGTATGCAGGCAGTCAGCTGTGAGGTAACCACTGCATGCAGACTGTCAGCTCTGAGGTAACCGCTGTATGCAGACTGTCAGCTGTGAGGTAACCACTGTATGCAGACTGTCAGCTGTGAGGTAACCACTGTATGCAGACTGTCAGCTGTGAGGTAACCACTGTATGCAGACTGTCAGCTGTGAGGTAACCACTGTATGCAGACTGTCAGCTGTGAGGTAACCGCTGCCCGCAGTCTGTGGTTGAGACGGCTGCTGCTGTTAATCAGATTTGGTTTATAATTACTTGTTATTTTATAATTGTTACTTTCATATAAAGAAGCAGAATCTAATGATGACCGGAGGAACAGAGATGGTTAATAATGGTTACCGGGGTGTTGGTGTTCCCTCGGTGTAACTAGTTAGGTGGTCTTAGACATCCTTCAGGCGCCTCACTACCTTGGTGTAACTAGTTAGGTTGTTGTTAGACATCCTTGAGGCGCCTCACTACCTTGGTGTAACTAGTTAGGTGGTTGTTGGACATCCTTGGGGCGCCTCACTAGCTCGGTGTAACTAGTTAGGTGGCTGTTAGACCTCCTTGGGGCGCCTCACTACCTGGATGTAACTAGTTAGGTGGTTGTTAGATCTCCTTGGGGCGCCTCACTACCTCAGTGTAACTAGTTAGGTGGTTGTTAGACATCCTTGGGGCGCCTCACTAGCTCAGTGTAACTTGTTAGGTGGTCTTAGACATCCTTTAGGCGCCTCACTACCTTGGTGTCACTAGTTAGGGGGTTGTTAGACATCCTTAGGGTTCCTCACTACCTCGGTGTAACTATATAGGGGGTTGTTAGACATCCTTGAGGCGCCTCACTACCTTGGTGTAACTAGTTAGGTGGTTGATAGACCTCTTTTCGGCGCCTCACTACCTCGGTGTAACTAGTTAGGTGGTTGTTGGACATCCTTGGGGCTCCTCACTTCCTCACTGTAATAAGTTAGGTGGTTGTCAGACATCCTTGGGGTGCCTCACTACCTCGGTGTACCTAGTTAGGTGGTTGTTAGACATCTTTGGGGTGCCTCACTACCTCGGTGTAACTAGTTAGGTGGTTGATAGACCTCCTTGGAGCGCTTCACTACCTCGGTGTAAGTAGTTAGGTGGTTGTTGGACATCCTTGGGGCGCCTCACCACCTGGATGTAACTAGTTAGGTGGTTGTTAGACTACCTTGGCACACCTCACTACCTCGGTGTAACTAGTTAGGTGGTTGTTAGACATCCTTGGGGCGCCTCACTACCTCGGTGTAACTAGTGAGGCGGTTGTTAGACATCGTTGGGGTGCCTCGCTACCTCTGTGTAACTAGTTAGGTGGTTGTTAGACATTCTTTGGGCGCCTCACTACCTCAGTGTAACTAGTTAGGTGGCTGTTAGACCTCCTTGGGGCTCCTCACTACCTTGGTGTAACTAGTTAGATGGTTGTTAGACAATTTTGGGGCTCCTCACTACCTCAGTGTAACTAGTTCGGTGGTTGTTAGCCATCCTTGGAGCGCTTCACTACCTCGGTGTAACTAGTTAGGTGGTTGTTGGACATCCTTGGGGCGCCTCACCACCTGGGTGTAACTAGTTAGGTGGTTGTTAGACAACCTTGGCGCACCTCACTACCTCGGTGTAACTAGTTAGGTGGTTGTTAGACATCCTTGGGGCGCCTCACTACCTCGGTGTAACTAGTGAGGCGGTTGTTAGACATCGTTGGGGTGCCTCGCTACCTCTGTGTAACTAGTTAGGTAGTTTTAGACATCCTTGGGGCGCCTCACTACCTCGGTGTAACTAGTTAGGTGGTTGTTAGATGTCCTTGGGGCGCACCTCACTACCTGGATGTAACTAGTTAGGTGGTTGTTAGACAACCTTGGCGCACCTCACTACCTCAGTGTAACTAGTTTGGTGGTTGTTGGACATCCTTGGGGCGCCTCACTACCTCGGTGTAACTAGTTAGGTAGTTGTTAGACGTCCTTGGGGCGCCTCACTACCTCGGTGTAACTAGTTAGGTAGTTGTTAGACGTCCTTGGGGCACCTCACTACCTCGGTGTAATTAGTTAGGTAGTTGTTAGACATCCTTGGGGCGCCTCACTACCTCGGTGTAATTAGTTAGGTAGTTGTTAGACATCCTTGGGGCGCGCCTCACTACCTGGATATGTGGTTACATTTATGGGATCGAGGTAATGGAGAGGTGTGGGTACTGAGGTAAGAGCTGTAGGTACTGTCATGAGGGCTCATATTGTGCCGGTCTCATCCATTTATGGTTGTTTTAGTCTGAAATCAGTACAAATTCCTTGCATACAGGAAATAGAGAGTTTCCTACAATAGGGCAAGACTCCAGTGAGGCTCTCATATTGGAAGTAGGCCCGGCTCATTAAACAAGGCTCCCAGTACGGCTTACATGTGCATGAGTTAAAGGGACTCAGATGTGAAGGGGTTAATAAGTTAATTTCAGTTGTTTATGATCCTGATCTAGTTAAATTACTAAATCACATAGATGAGGGCAGGGTTGCCGTTCATTTTGATCCCCCCCATTTGAGGTTGTCCCCTTTAAGGGTGATGCCACAGAAGTAGTCTATCTCCTCCTGGTTATTTATCATCTATCTTACCCCAAGCAGTGGTCTCTGAATGCTGAGGCTCCTGAGCTGCTGGAATTAAGATATGCATCATGTGACTACATTGGCTTTATTATGGCCCTTCGGTCATGTGATGCAGTATTCGGATAACTTCTTATTGGTTGGGGTTTTAATCCTTTGGTTTCCGGTTTGGCGTTACCGATGGGATCTAAGGCATCCTACTATTATTTAGGACTATCCTCATTGTTAGAGGAGGTGGGAGGTAGGAATCCCCTGATGTTGGTGTAATACACTACTTAGATGATTGTTGTTTATGGGCCATCAGGGTAATGAGGGTATGCACAAGTTTTAGAGGGCATGTGGTCAGGATGGAGGATTTTGGGGTGCCACTGGCGAACGGTAAAATGGTATGGCCGTGTACTCGGTTGGAGTTTTAGCTATTTAATTGATAGCATTGTGATGGTTGTTCTAATTGCCGATGTCAGGGGGGTGTAGTTATGGGTTAATTAGTCAGACATTACGTATGAAGGCAGATTACATGGAGGAAGGTGCAGCGGTTAGCAGGTCGGTCCTGTTCGGCTTCACAGGTGATTATTATTGGTGGGAGGTATTCCCGCAGGTCATGTGTGGTGATATGCGGTTGGAAGGCCCATACATCGCATGTGCAGATGTCAAGGGAGCTAAAGCAGGATTTAGTGGTATGGTTGGTATCTGTGACTTTAATGGTCAGTCAGCTTGGTGATGGGAGCTTGTGGAAGCGGAGGAGTTATCATGAGGTGCTGACATCAGTGGATAATGGTTATGGAGTGATGGTTGGTCAGAGCAGGTCGGAGGAGTTATCATGAGGTGCTGACATCAGTGGGTAATGATTATGGAGTGATTGTTGGTCAGAGCCGGTCGGCAGGAGTTAGTCCGTAGTCAGATCATGTCTAACATATAACCTCTTACTGATGTCAGATGGTTGGTGTGAGATTAATGCCGCTGCTATATAATAGTCTTGTTGGTCAGAGCCGGTCGGCAGGAGTTAGTCCGTAGTCAGATCATGTCTAACATATAACCTCTTACTGATGTCAGATGGTTGCTGTGAGATTAATGTGGCTGTTCTATAATAGTCTTGTTGGTCAGAGCCGGTCGGAGGAGTTAGTCCGTAGTCAGATCATGCCTAACATATAACCTCTTACTGATGTCAGATGGTTGCTGTGAGATTAATGTGGCTGTTATATAATAGTCTTGTTGGTCAGAGCCGGTCGGAGGAGTTAGTCCGTAGTCAGATCATGTCTAACATATAACCCCTTACTGATGTCAGAGATGGTCGGTGGAGATTAATGCGGCTGCTATATAATAGTCTTGTTGGTCAGAGCCGGTCGGAGGAGTTAGTCCGTAGTCAGATTATGTCTAACATATAACCTCTTACTGATGTCAGATGGTCGGTGTGAGATTAATGCCCTGCTATATAATAGTCTTGTTGGTCAGAACCGGTCGGAGGAGTTAGTCTGTAGTCAGATGATGTCTAACATATAACCCCTTACTGATGTCAGAGATGGTCGGTGTGAGATTAATGCGGCTGCTATATAATAGTCTTGTTGGTCAGAGTTGGTCGGAGGAGTTAGTCCGTAGTCAGATGATGTCTAACATATAACCTCTTACTGATGTCAGAGATGGTCGGTGTGAGATTAATGCCGCTGTTATATAATAGTCTTGCTGGTCAGAGCCGGTCGGAGGAGTTAGTCCGTAGTCAGATGATGTCTAACATATAACCTCTTACTGATGTCAGAGATGGTCGGTGTGAGATTAATGCGGCTGCTATATAATAATCTTGTTGGTCAGAGCCGGTCGGAGGAGTTAGTCCGTAGTCAGATGATGTCTAACATATAACCTCTTACTGATATCAGATGGTCGGTGTGAGAGTAATGCCGCTGCTATATAATAGTCTTGTTGGTCAGAGCCGGTCGGAGGAGTTAGTCCGTAGTCAGATCATGTCTAACATATAACCTCTTACTGATGTCAGAGATGGTCGGTGTGAGATTAATGCCCTGCTATATAATAGTCTTGTTGGTCAGAGCCGGTCGAGGAGTTAGTCCGTAGTCAGATCATGTCTAACATATAACCTCTTACTGATGTCAGATGGTCAGTGTGAGATTAATGCCGCTGCTATATAATAGTCTTGTTGGTCAGAGCCGGTCGGCAGGAGTTAGTCCGTAGTCAGATGATGTCTAACATATAACCCCTTACTGATGTCAGATGGTCGCTGTGAGATTAATGCCCTGCTATATAATAGTCTTGCTGGTCAGAGCCGGTCGGAGGAGTTAGTCCGTAGTCAGATGATGTCTAACATATAACCTCTTACTGATGTCAGAGATGGTTGGTGTGAGATTAATGCGGCTGCTATATAATAATCTTGTTGGTCAGAGCCGGTCGGAGGAGTTAGTCCGTAGTCAGATGATGTCTAACATATAACCCCTTACTGATGTCAGATGGTCGGTGTAAGATTAATGCCCTGCTATATAATAGTCTTGTTGGTCAGAGCCGGTCGGAGGAGTTAGTCCGTAGTCAGATGATGTCTAACATATAACCTCTTACTGATGTCAGATGGTCGCTGTGAGATTAATGCGGCTGTTATATAATAGTCTTGTTGGTCAGAGCCGGTCGGAGGAGTTAGTCTGTAGTCAGATGATGTCTAACATATAACCTCTTACTGATGTCAGATGGTCGCTGTGAGATTAATGCCGCTGCTATATACGGTAATACAGATAGTCCCCGACTTGCGAACAGGTTCCGTTCCAGGAACCTGTTCGCAAGTCCGTTTTGTTCGCAAGTCGAACAAATGCTTGTATGGAGGGGATCGCGGGTGGATCCCGCTCCATACAACGTCGGGTGCCGGCTGTTTCTTACAGCGGGCACCCGGCGGCAGCAGTTCCGACGAGCCGTGGCGCTTGTCGGAACTGTTAACACTTTAAATACCCCTCTGACAGCGGTATTTAAAGTGTTAACAGTTCTGACGAGCGGCGCGGCTCGTCGGAACTGCTGCCGCCGGGTGCCCGCTGTAAGAAACAGCCTGCACCCGACGTTCAGGAGGCCCGTACCGCGTCCCATGATGAGATCGCGGGACGCTGTGTGGTTGCTAGGCAGCCGGGGACCTCCTGAAAGGCCCCAGGGCTGCCTATGCAGAGCGTCTATCAAGCGCACGGCTTGCTAGGCGCTCTGCATAGACAGCCCTGGGGCCTTTCAGGAGGTCCCCGGCTGCCCAGCAACCGCGATGTGACCGGACAGGCTTCTATCAGGCTTGATAGAAGCCTGCCCGGTCCCTGCACAGTATGATGTAATGCCATAGCATGACATCATACTGTGCAGGACAGATAGTTCGTATCTAGCGAAATTCGTAAGTCGAATGTTCGCAAGTCGGGGACTATCTGTAGTCTTGCTGGTCAGAGCCGGTCGGAGGAGTTAGTCCGTAGTCAGATGATGTCTAACATATAACCTCTTACTGATGTCAGAGATGGTCGGGGTGAGATTAATGCGGCTGCTATATAATAGTCTTGTTGGTCAGAGCCGGTCGGAGGAGTTAGTCCGTAGTCAGATCATGTCTAACATATAACCTCTTACTGATGTCAGATGGTCGGTGTGAGATTAATGCGGCTGCTATATAATAGTCTTGTTGGTCAGAGCCGGTCGGAGGAGTTAGTCCGTAGTCAGATCATGTCTAACATATAACCCCTTAATGATGTCAGATGGTCGGTGTGAGATTAATGCGGCTGCTATATAATAGTCTTGTTGGTCAGAGCCGGTCGGAGGAGTTAGTCCGTAGTCAGATCATGTCTAACATATAACCTCTTACTGATGTCAGAGATGGTCGGTGTGAGATTAATGCCCTGCTATATAATAGTCTTGTTGGTCAGAGCCGGTCGAGGAGTTAGTCCGTAGTCAGATCATGTCTAACATATAACCTCTTACTGATGTCAGAGATGGTCGCTGTGAGATTAATGCCGCTGCTATATAATAGTCTTGTTGGTCAGAGCCGGTCGGAGGAGTTAGTCCGTAGTCAGATCATGTCTAACATATAACCTCTTAGTGATGTCAGATGGTCGCTGTGAGATTAATGCCGCTGCTATATAATAGTCTTGTTGGTCAGAGCCGGTCGGAGGAGTTAGTCTGTAGTCAGATGATGTCTAACATATAACCCCTTACTGATGTCAGATGGTCGCTGTGAGAGTAATGCCGCTGTTATATAATAGTCTTGTTGGTCAGAGCCGGTCGGAGGAGTTAGTCTGTAGTCAGATCATGTCTAACATATAACCCCTTACTGATGTCAGAGATGGTCGGTGTGAGATTAATGCCCTGCTATATAATAGTCTTGTTGGTCAGAGCCGGTCGGAGGAGTTAGTCCGTAGTCAGATGATGTCTAACATATAACCTCTTACTGATGTCAGAGATGGTCGGTGTGAGATTCATGCGGCTGTTATATAATAGTCTTGTTGGTCAGAGCTGGTCGGAGGAGTTAGTCCGTAGTCAGATGATGTCTAACATATAACCTCTTACTGATGTCAGATGGTCGCTGTGAGATTAATGCCGCTGCTATATAATAGTCTTGTTGGTCAGAGCCGGTCGGAGGAGTTAGTCCGTAGTCAGATCATGTCTAACATATAACCCCTTACTGATGTCAGAGATGGTCGCAGTGAGATTAATGCGGCTGTTATATAATAGTCTTGTTGGTCAGAGCCGGTCGGAGGAGTTAGTCCGTAGTCAGATGATGTCTAACATATAACCTCTTACTGATGTCAGATGGTCGCTGTGAGATTAATGCCGCTGTTATATAATAATCTTGTTGGTCAGAGCCGGTCGGAGGAGTTAGTCCGTAGTCAGATCATGTCTAACATATAACCTCTTACTGATGTCAGAGACGGTCGGTGTGAGATTAATGCCGCTGCTATATAATAGTCTTGTTGGTCAGAGCCGGTCGGAGGAGTTAGTCCGTAGTCAGATCATGTCTAACATATAACCTCTTAGTGATGTCAGATGGTCGCTGTGAGATTAATGCCGCTGCTATATAATAGTCTTGTTGGTCAGAGCCGGTCGGAGGAGTTAGTCTGTAGTCAGATGATGTCTAACATATAACCCCTTACTGATGTCAGATGGTCGCTGTGAGAGTAATGCCGCTGTTATATAATAGTCTTGTTGGTCAGAGCCGGTCGGAGGAGTTAGTCTGTAGTCAGATCATGTCTAACATATAACCCCTTACTGATGTCAGAGATGGTCGGTGTGAGATTAATGCCCTGCTATATAATAGTCTTGTTGGTCAGAGCCGGTCGGAGGAGTTAGTCCGTAGTCAGATGATGTCTAACATATAACCTCTTACTGATGTCAGAGATGGTCGGTGTGAGATTCATGCGGCTGTTATATAATAGTCTTGTTGGTCAGAGCTGGTCGGAGGAGTTAGTCCGTAGTCAGATGATGTCTAACATATAACCTCTTACTGATGTCAGATGGTCGGTGTGCGATTAATGCCGCTGCTATATAATAGTCTTGTTGGTCAGAGCCGGTCGGAGGAGTTAGTCCGTAGTCAGATCATGTCTAACATATAACCTCTGACTGATGTCAGATGGAAGCTGTTAGAGTAATGCGGCTGCTATATAATAGTCTTGTTGGTCAGAGCTGGTCGGAGGAGTTAGTCTGTAGTCAGATGATGTCTAACATATAACCTCTTACTGATGTCAGATGGTCGGTGTGAGATTAATGCGGCTGCTATATAATAGTCTTGTTTGTCAGAGTCGGTCGGAGGAGTTAGTCCGTAGTCAGATGATGTCTAACATATAACCTCTTACTGATGTCAGAGATGTTCGGTGGAGATTAATGCGGCTGCTATATAATAGTCTTGTTGGTCAGAGCCGGTCGGAGGAGTTAGTCCGTAGTCAGATGATGTCTAACATATAACCTCTTACTGATGTCAGATGGTCGGTGTGAGATTAATGCGGCTGCTATATAATAGTCTTGTTGGTCAAAGCCGGTCGGAGGAGTTAGTCCGTAGTCAGATCATGTCTAACATATAACCTCTTACTGATGTCAGATGGTCGGTGTGAGATTAATGCGGCTGCTATATAATAGTCTTGTTGGTCAAAGCCGGTCGGAGGAGTTAGTCCGTAGTCAGATCATGTCTAACATATAACCCCTTACTGATGTCAGAGATGGTCGCAGTGAGATTAATGCGGCTGTTATATAATAGTCTTGTTGGTCAGAGCCGGTCGGAGGAGTTAGTCCGTAGTCAGATGATGTCTAACATATAACCTCTTACTGATGTCAGATGGTCGGTGTGAGATTAATGCGGCTGCTATATAATAGTCTTGTTGGTCAAAGCCGGTCGGAGGAGTTAGTCCGTAGTCAGATCATGTCTAACATATAACCTCTTACTGATGTCAGATGGTCGGTGTGAGATTAATGCGGCTGCTATATAATAGTCTTGTTGGTCAAAGCCGGTCGGAGGAGTTAGTCCGTAGTCAGATCATGTCTAACATATAACCCCTTACTGATGTCAGAGATGGTCGCAGTGAGATTAATGCCCTGCTATATAATAGTATTGTTGGTCAGAGCCGGTCGGAGGAGTTAGTCCGTAGTCAGATGATGTCTAACATATAACCTCTTACTGATGTCAGATGGTCGGTGTGAGATTAATGCGGCTGCTATATAATAGTCTTGTTGGTCAAAGCCGGTCGGAGGAGTTAGTCCGTAGTCAGATCATGTCTAACATATAACCTCTTACTGATGTCAGATGGTCAGTGTGAGATTAATGCGGCTGTTATATAATAGTCTTGTTGGTCAGAGCCGGTCGGAGGAGTTAGTCCGTAGTCAGATCATGTCTAACATATAACCTCTTACTGATGTCAGATGGTCGGTGTGAGATTAATGCGGCTGTTATATAATAGTCTTGTTGGTCAGAGCCGGTCGGAGGAGTTAGTCCGTAGTCAGATGATGTCTAACATATAACCTCTTACTGATGTCAGAGATGGTCAGTGTGAGATTAATGCCGCTGCTATATAATAGTCTTGTTGGTCAGAGCCGGTCGGAGGAGTTAGTCTGTAGTCAGATGATGTCTAACATATAACCTCTTACTGATGTCAGAGATGGTCGCTATGAGATTAATACCGCTGCTATATTATAGTCTTATTTGCTGATGCAGCAATTCAGGGAAGAAGAGTCCACCATTTAGGCTGCGGCTCATATAGTCAGTGTGGGGGGTATTGTCGGGCTTTCTTTTATCTGTCACCTATTAGTTCTATTTCTCAGGTAGAGCGACTGATCAGCGGCTGTAAGGCTGCATTCCCACAAACATATATCGGCTTGGTTTTCACGCCGAGCCGATATACGTCGTCCTCATCTGCAGGGGGGGGGGGGGGGGGGGGTCTGGAAGAGCCAGGAGCAGGAACTGAGCTCCCGCCCCCTCTCTGCCGCCTCTCCGCCCCTATGCACTATTTGCCATGAAAGGAGGCGGGGCGGGGGCAGGGCTAAGTTCCCTTCACAGCTGCCCCCAGTGTAACAGTGACCCTTGTACAGCGGCCCCCAGTGTAACAGTGACCCTTGTACAGCGGCCCCCAGTGTAATAGTGATCCCCCCACAGCGACCCCTAGTGTAACAGTGACTCCAACCCCCCCACAGCGGCCCGCAGTATAACAGTGCCCCCCCCCCCCCCCACACACACACACACAGCGGCCTCCAGTGTAACAGTGACCCCCATACAGCGGACCCCAGTGTAACAGTGAGCCCCCCACAGCGGACCCCAGTGTAACAGTGAGCCCCCCACAGCGGCCCCCAGTGTAACAGTGATCCGCCCCACACACACAGCGGCCACAGTGTAACAGTGACCCCCATACAGCGGCCCCCAGTGTAACAGTGCCCCCCCCCCCACACACACACACACAGCGGCCTCCAGTGTAACAGTGATGCCTTATCAGTGTCCCCCTGTCCCCTTCACAGCCTACTCCAGTGTAATAGTGACACCCCACATCGGTCCCACATATTTAACCCCCCCCCCCCCACCTTCCCCTGTAGAAGCTCCACTGCTCGGGGTTGCTGCTCAGCGCTGATTCCAGTGCACACTGTGATGTCAGTGGGCTGCCGGACGCTTCCTCCCCCTGATCCTGCGGATCCTACGGTAAGAGAAGATGCCAGGGGAGGGCGATGAGGATCCTGGCTGCACACTGACGTCACACTGCGCCGGGATCAGCGCAGCTGAGTGAATGGGAGCTGTGTGCCTTGCCGGTATTCACTAAAGTAGTGAGTGGCCGACGGCAGTGCGTGCTAGCAGGGAGGGCTCTGCGTGCCGCAGGTTCGCCACCACTGCACTAAATCCATCCCAATTTTTCAAATAGCACCTGGATGGGGGGATGGGGGGTGGGGGCAGCAGGAAATTATTTTTCCTCGCGTGGATGAAGGAATCATCTGCTGCATGTGGCAGATGTGTTCTTCATCCCTACGGGGGACACTACAGCGGCGGAGAGGTAATTTTATTTATTTATTTACATTACACCAAAATGATTGTTTTTCAAGGAAGGGCTTATGTTTAAAGCCCTTCCATGACAAACAATTCAGGGGTGTCGGCAGATCATTGTTTTGCAGTGGAGCCAGCAGCAGCCGCGACTCCATTGAAAACATATGGGGAGGAGAGGGTAAATTTTTTTAGAGCACCGTGTGGTGCTTGACTCGAGTAATGGGTACATCGAGCAGGCTAATGCCCGAACGAGCATGCTCGCTCATCTCTAATTACATCATGTTCTTTTGATTTAGGCAATACCTTTCCCAAGAAGTCTCAAACAGAGGGAAACCATGTCCCGATATCACACTGTGCATGAACTTCTTTCCCACGCCTATTTCAGAGGACACAGTTCCCACCAGTGGCTCTATGGTAGCCAGAGCTACAGAGTACACTCTTCTATCCCCATTTATACACATTACACTTATGGGTTTTTCTGGCAGATAGCCCTCAGCTACCAAGCTAGCATGAACTAATGTGATCAGACTACCAGAGGCAAGAAGAGCCTTCACAAGACGATGGTTCACACTCAGATCACACACTTGTGGTTTAGTCTCCCGTCCCGGTGGTGCAATGCATGCAGGCTCTGCAAACAAGGAGCAGCGCCTAGCCCCGTCACACTCCATGGGCTCGGCAGTTAAGGGGCAATTGGCTAACTAATGTCCCGACTCCTGGCACCTCACACACTGCAACATCCCTGGTCTTTATGGCAGTGAGCCCTTTTGGGGGCTGACTGAACCTCTAGGCTCATCCTTCCTTACCCTATGTGATGTTACTTCCAGGGCCCTTGGCTCTTTCTCGACAGGCTTCAACCCGCCCCCAGCAAATGGAAGTCTCTTACCAGCAGTAGGCTGGTTGGTCTGTGGGAGGTCTCAGTAGCTGGGAGGTCAGAGATAGTCCTTTGTTGCAACATATCAGTCCACAAGGTTGACCAGCTAGTTGGCATCTTTAGGGTTCTCCATGCCCGACCCAGCGTTGCAACTCCACAGGGGGGGCATGGCTGTACCGATCAATCGCTTTCCTTTCCACAATCTGGCTTGGGGTCAGACCTTTGGTTCCAACCATTTCTTGAGTAGGTGGAAAACATCAAACATCTGGGACCTGGCCGGTTGGTCAACCCTGTAGCTCCAGTTATGTACCCTTCGGGTACCCTTCTACCTCACCTCTATGGGTATATGCTGAGGAAAATCTATCTCACCTCTATGTGTATATACTGAGGAGCATCTACCTCACTTCTGTGTGTATATACTGAGGAGAATCTACCTCACCTCTGTGTGTATATACTGAGGAGAATCTACCTCCCCTCTGTGTGTATGTACTGAGGAGAATCTACCTCCCCTCTCTGTGTGTATATACCGAGGAGAATCTACCTCCCCTCTATGTGTATATACTGAGGAGAATCTACCTCACCTCCGTGTGTATATACTGAGGAGAATCTACCTCACCTCCGTGTGTATATACTGAGGAGAATCTACCTCACCTCTGTGTGTATTTACTGAGGAGAATCTACCTCCACTCTATGTGTATATACTGAGGAGAATCTACCTCCCCTCTCTGTGTATATACCGAGGAGAATCTACCTTACCTCCTTGAGTATATACTGAGGAGAATCTGCAGTCACAAGCTAATAGTCAGTGCAGTCACCTCTGATGATCACTGGAGATGTCTTGGATTGGTGACATCTGATTTTGTTTTCTGAGCTCCAGATCGCCATTGGTGCATCTTCCAGCCACAACTCATCTCTACATACCCTTCGCATTCTGTCGTTACCACCTCCACAGTACCTCCTGCCGCCCATAGTGCTCCACACAGTAATAACAACCACTCTCTGCCCCTGAGTCTGATAGGACCGCTCTGTGCCTCCACACTCTTATAGTGGCATCTCCAGCAGCCTTCCTGTTAAAGAGGTCCCTGTGTACCCTCACAGTGTCATTGTGATGGCCACCGGCCATGTAGTAATTATGTCCCCACCAACAGAACAACTCTGGCCAGTAGCCTCACTTACAGGCAGTATCTTCACTCACAGACTTATCTTCATCCACTGCTGCTGCCTGAGTAGCTGGACTCCCCTTCCCTCCAGCATGAGGAGGAGTGGGGAAGCTCAAGCAGCAGCGCTGGAGTGAAGATATTTCT